>JAPFFP010107252.1:0-19046 GCA_026153255.1 Solanum medicagineum
TAATTCACCTTTCGGTCCTTCTTAGATGTATTTCATTCATGACCTTTCAGTCTCAGAATGTATACGTACAAACCCTTGTTATCGACCCACAATACTCTCACCTTTCGCTCTCAATTACTTAGACTAGGTTAAAAACCTCAAATTTCTATTGTAGAACTCTTTTCCTAATCACTACATCTCTTTCGGACATGTAATGAGTTCAGGCTTACCCTAATACGTCGACTCATTAAGGATGAAGTTAAAGTGAAGAATACTATGATATATATGCTAATCAATTTCGAGATTTACCCCATATTTGTCTATGTTATCGATTAGTCATGGTTCCCACAATCCTAGTTGGGGATTTGGCCTAGCATATTCAAGAAACATAACTCACAACCATATGAAGAATTCATGATAAAGAACTTACTATTTAAGAATTAGTGAATTCAGGAATTACAATCTCAAACAAGATAATTGAAATCCCAAAGTTCAATGAAATTGCAAGCAAAAGAGTGTTCTCTGGTGTTCTCTGTGTCCAGTTGTCCAAGACTACATAAAAAAGGAATAAAAATAATATATATATACACACACACACACACACACAAGGAAAACCTAATCCAACTTAAAATAGGAAAAGCCACATCGGCATGGATGCGGGCCACTACACGCCCCGTGTGACAATTAACAAACCATGAAACTATCCGTGAGGCAACACTTAATCTTCAAAATCTCCGCTCCACTTTGTAGTTCCATGTGTAGGGACACGTTCCATGTGACTATTAATGGTCCGAGAAATGGACCATCTCCTTCTCCTGAAACGTTTTGCTTCTCATGTCATAACCACGGCCCACGTCACAGACCGTGGTTGGTCACATAGCCCATGACCGGCCTCATTTCTCGCTACTTATGTGATTTGTGTACTTTTCAATGATAATGGGATCTTCACGTCACTTCAATGGTGCGTGGCACGACATGTATCAAGTCCCATAGTCCATGAAGGGTACCGTGGGATGTGCCTTAGGAGAATTTCTCTAGCTTCTTTCTTTAGCTCCTTGACATACCATTTGCCGCCAAGTGTGAGGCCACGGTGGGCCTCATGGTTTGTGTGATGGTACACAAGCTATGTAGGCACTAATTTGCTCTCACTTGGTTCCATTCTTTGCTCCTATCGCCCAGGGCCTCATCCACGTGGCCTCTCACGGTCCATATGATGCTACAGAGGCCATGGAGGTCTCTCTTGCGCCCACACGAGCTCTTTTTGATTCATTTTCTTGTAGTTCACCCATTTCTCCATGCCTTAATCACTTTTCCAGAAAAATAACATAAACACACATCAAGACAATACATTTGCTAGAGAACATGCAAAATTCCTTCATTTAAAGAGTTACAAGAGTCGTATTCCTATGACTCATCAAAACCCTCGACTTAGAGTAATTACTTATCCTCATGCAATAACGACTCAACCAAACAATGCATAAACAAAAGTGCTTACTCAGAACTATGGATAACCCCACAATTCTCAACACCTATGCCTCAATAACAAGCACGAGAATGTGCTCACACCCCAAATAGACATACAAAGATTAAGGTAAACATTATACATGTATAGTAAGTCCACAAAAGTTCGGGAACAAAGACAACCCAGTTGAATTAGCAACCAATTAGTGTAAAGATATTGCCCTCACTACAAAGAAGTCTCACTCATAATGTAAGAATGTAAAATAGAGACTGGAATGTAGACACTCTCTCTCATAAATGACTTTCAGTGGACACACAAGTACCGGTTTTAAGCTTGCCCTTTTTTTGGCCATCTTAACTCTCGAATGACCTTTTTAGGATCACATTAGGACTTTTTCGGCTAGTAGCGTACGATCGGGCTCAGGTAAGGCATATTTAGGATTAAGGTGACTAATAGGCCCCTACAAGACACTTACTTTGACTCAACCATTTGCCTTTCGGTCTCCAACTTTTATTGCCCCTATTTTTTGACTTTCTTTAGTGCGAAAATAATTTTCATGCTCATTCACTCATTTTTATTCTTTTCTTTTTCGCTCATTAGTTTTGCTCACGGTCACAACCCAATTTCTTTTCTCCTCTTATCACTTGGTTATTTTCCACGCTCATTTTACTGTTTTCCCTATAATAGTCACCCTCAACTTAAGCCTTTGGCTTGGTTCAAGGTTCATAATATCCTTCTAAAGAACCAGGGCTAGTATAAGCCACCCTCAACTTAGGATTTTGACCTAGGGGGAGGTTCACAATGTCCTTGGAGAGACAGGGCCAAAGTAAAGATCAATAGATAGATTGGGGAAGTTAATTTGTGTGATTACAAAGAGAAACTCTAGCTCAACTTTTGGTTCAAGAGGGACAATTTCATTTGGTTGGTCAATTTTAGGCTAAGTGAATAGTCAACAAAAACATCCTAAGATTACCTTCTAATCCAGTCATTCAATTATTTCAGTGGGATTAACCAAGCAAGTTCTGTCTCACAAGTGCGTTGATTGAATTGCGCAAACAAGCTCCCACACACATGGCACATCTTTTACAATAGTTAGCACTAACTAACAAGGTCATGCTTCATTCATCAGAATGCCAACCATACGCACACCATGCTTACCAGAAATCATGCAAGTTAGTCAGGATAGGATGCAAGCACATATAACCTTTTTTCAACATTATTATTTTGGGGCATTTTTCGGAACATGGGTTACCTTAGACTTCTTTGAACACTTGTATCTATATACATCACAACCTAAACATGCCAGTTGTACTAGATAATACACTTGAGAGAAAAGAGACATGGCAAGAAAAACATTCAAGTGGCAGGATGCCCCACCCCCTCCAAAAAGATTGTGTCGTGTCCTCACTACATTACAACTAGAATAAAAGAACAGAAAGGGTATAGAACATACTTGGGACACCCTAGGCATCAGTTCTACCAATGGGACCAGACCCTCCGAAGGGGTCACTGTCATCATAGGTCGCACCCAGTCCAAAAGGGCTCTCGGAGGCTCCTACCCTTGCTGCATCTATTGCGCGCTGCTCTCTTTCCTCCTGTTCAACGGCTGCTCCATGCTGGCTCTCATGCACTTGCGCATCTGCCTCTCCTCCTCTTTCTTTGAATCAGGTGGAGGATTGCATCGGTGGCTACGACCTTTGGCCTTTTCCTTACTCTTAGGATCTTTTGTGGGTGAAATCGATGCAACAGAGGGGTGGGTGGAGCGCCCTATGTCTCATTTAAACCAGGTACCACTGAAGCATTGAAAAGGCTCATCCAAGATTCTAGAGGCGAGGCTGGCGCGGTTCAGTTGTACTGCCAAATGAGTTGTGCAATCTGGGTTTTCATGTCATTCACTGTTTAAACCATATTCTTCATTTCTTCCATGGACATGCTCCTGAACATGTCATGGTAATATCCCTCCAGACTATTGACATGATCTTGTAGAATGCTGATTTGTCCTGAAAATGCATCCTGCAGCTGTTCCACAACCTATTGTACATTAGAATGGACCACATGCAACACTCGTTCAATGATCTGATCAACAATAGCCCATATTTGCCACTAGTCCACCACCACACTCGCAAGGAACTCATAAGGCACATTCGTATACCATTGTTGTATCAGGGGTACTACATCATTGCCGTCGGGCTGCTCAGAAGCCTCGCCTGACTGTGGGGCAGTGGTGTAACCCTGAAATGACAAGGGTTGCTTTGGGCATGCTCTGGGAAAATTTGTCTGGCCCCCCAACATGCGTGTTCTAACCCACATCAGAGGATTTTGGACATCTTTGATCAATGCAATGTTTACAACGCCCTTTGGAGCCATCTTTTTATCTAGATAATGTATAGTGAGGACACCGACCTTCTTTCAAAGTACATGAATCAGGCATGGTAAGGGCATGTATGCTCTGTCAGATAAGGCCTAGTCCCGCAACTAATACATATAATACAGCCCACATTTATCATGAACTTATCCATCAGACAAGCTACCAGGGAGACATGTGAAGGTTGGGCGTGTTGTCATTGCCTGCGGGCCGCAACCTTTTTCGCACCACCGCCCACCAAAACATTGTAACAAAATTCAGAGAAGCTTTGGCAATAGGAACCTTGTGGTTTGTGAACCAAGGCACGACAGCCCCCTGAATGGCGATCCGTTCTGCAATCTATGCCAACAGTTCGGCCCTAGATGACGAATTAGACAACCGCCCCTCGTCCACAATCCCCAAGTGTCTAGCCATGAATAGTCTATCTAGAAGAGCCCATTAAGCAAGCCCAAATAAGAATCTGTTGATGGTGGTCTCTGAAATATCCACTTTTGTACCATGCACCATCACATGTGACCGCGGGGACCTACCATATGCGACCTGCTTCTTCACTTTTTTATACTTGTTACCCTCTACTGAGTTCAGTAGACTAGCAGCATAATTAGATAAAACTCCTCAACGATGGCGGGCCCGTAGTAACTAGGTGGTTGCACCATCCAACCAAACTTGTACGATTCAAACACTTCTCTAATCTCTAGAACACTATCAAGTAGGTCCATGAGGACCCGAACCTTCAGGATGCCCAGCTGCCATTGGAACCCTTTGGAGCCCTTAGTCAGCCCGTGAGTGTAAATATCTTTGGCTCCTGGGATTGTCCACCGGCCCCGTAGAAATACAACAAGCCAACTTGCAGTTTCGAGATCTGTCATCCGGGAGACTGCAAAATGCATAGCCTCATCATCTCTATCCCGGAGATCGATCTGATCAGCCTACTCCACAGTGTCATGCTCGCCGGCCTCCGGAGTGTGCACTTGTTCTAATTGCTTTGGGACATCCTCTACCTTCTCTGGGAAATCCTCCTCTTCCTCAACTCCTATATTATGAACCCCCTTCTCTGATTAGGGGCTCTATTTCGGCCCGCTGCACGAGCCCATATAGTGCGAGAGGAGTTAAGGGAGACATTTCCTGAAATGCCTCTTAGCCTCTTACTCATAGTAGTGGTGCACTTCAAAACCATGAACAAGACTCTAATTGACGCAGTGTGTTGGATACCGAGGACCATTAACAACCTAGTGCTCTGATACCAACTTTTTCACGATCCAAGCCTAGGGCCTAAATGTGACACGGCGAATGGGGGACTCGAAGGAACCCCAAACAAGCCTCCTAGCATATCAATTACACATCCTCAGTCACGGAAGCAAAATAACAACAAGAGCTATAAACAAGGATAAAGGGACTAAGTGAAGTCTTTGATAACCATAAAAAATCAAGAGCCAAGATCATAGCATAATTACATCACTTGTCCAACAACACCTCTAAACATAAATTTGAGCGGGGGCCAAGACACTTTCCGGGCTCACCCTCAATGTATCAAGAGTTCAACATAAAGAGTAAACAAAAGCATGAGTAGCATAGCTAGTGTCCCCGAACTTGAGGACTCACCAAAAGCTTATCTTCAAGATGCCAAAACTAGCCACGCGGAGGATGATCGTGAGGAGCTCCGATTCCTACATGGTAACATTATGTAGGCATAGAGTATGCGTTAGCATGTTTGAATATACTAAGTATGTAGGATGCAATCTAAAAAGATATAGCCATCTTAATCAAAAATCATAATCATAGGCAAGGGATAGTATAGTATCAATATGGCATGCATGATCAATGCTTAAGGTAAAAAATATGGTTGTAAATCATATAACCTTGCAAATAAAGAATACATGTGTAGGAAGAGACCATATCCGTCATAGACCAAGCAAACTATTACTTGGAATCCAAGGCATGTCATCCCCCTTGGAAAGTGATTGAGGAACATACCCCTTAACATGGTAGTACAGGCATGTCACCCCTCAACAAGGTGGTCAAGCTACATACCCCTCGATGTAGTAGTACGGGCATGTCACCCCCCGATAGGGTGATTGAGGTACATACCCCTCAATGTGGTAGTAGGGGCATATCACCCCCGACAAGGTGGTCAGGGCTTATCACCCTCTCACAAGGTGATTGGGCATGTCACCCCCAACAAGGTGTGGTCAACCTGCAACACTATTGATACTTCTCATGAATTTAATACATACATACATCCCCTTCATCATCATAAAGTCACTTGACTCATAAACCATGCAATAGATCATCAATAACTCAAGAACTCTTAACACATTTTGTCAAATACTTGGCGGGTGTGCAATGCTAGTTCAAAATCATGCAATTCAAGAGTGATATAGTATGCGAAAACTCAATCTAAGTCAACCCACCAACTCATGGTAAAACCCTCATGTAAGATACATTGAAAACCCCCATCAAATCTCATCATAGATCGTAGTTCCATAGCTCAAAAGAAGCATAGTCACAATAGACAAACCATCTCATAGTATAAGCTTAAAATGGGTAAACATATGTTTTCAATCAACCTTTCATGAAACCAATAATGAATAATACCCATAAGCAACACAACTTGAAAACATGAAATTTTCATAAAAAGGAAGGTTGGACACCATAGGTGAAAAGACCCAATGGTTGAAACCCACATACCTCAGCTTTGGAGATTTCCTTAATGAAGAGTTGAATGAGAACTTGAAGCTTGAATGAAGTTCTTGAGATCTAGAATCAATCTTGAGTCACTTGAATTTGGATGAAATATTTGGCCAAGTGTTTGAGAGAGTTTTGGGAGTGTATTGTGTGATATAGAGTTGAAAGATAGAAAGTATAGGTGTTTTTATGGCATGAGGCCAAGACCCCAAAGCCTTAGGCCACTAAGCATATCCTCAAGAGTTTGGATAGTTCTTTTGGCTTGGCCATCAGTTTGTGGGTGAAAGGTCGTGCTAAGCTTTACCTTGGAACCAAGACCTCTTTGGAAGGACCTCCAAAAGTGTGAAGTGAATTGAGCACCACAATCTGAAATGATAGACAATGGCACCCCATGCAATCTAACCAACTCATGAATGTACAATTTAACATAATCTTCGACACCATAAGTAGTCTTAACCGGTAGGAAATGAGCCGACTTTGTCATTCTATTAACCATAACCCAAATAGAAACATAATGTATTCTAGTCATAGGCAACCCAACCATAAAATCCATGTTGATTTCCCCCATTTCTAAGTAGGAATCTCTAAATCTTGGGCTAGGACACCCGGCCTTTGATATTCGATTGTCACTTGTTGGAAATTATAACAACCGGATAAAAACTTAGCAATATCTCTCTTCATACTACCCCACCAAAACACTTCCCTCAAATCTCTATAAATCTTTGTTGAACCCAGCCGAATAGAATAGGAAGAATTATGAGCCTCATCTAAAATCTTCTTTCTCAAATCATCAATATTAGGCACGCACAACCTACCTTGGTACCTAAGGGAGCCCCCTCCCCTTTGGGAGAAAACCTCAATTTCACCATCTCTCACTATTGCTTTCAACTATGAAAAGGAGGGTTAAGATCTTGTTTTTCCTTTACGTCCTTAGTATATTAAGGTTTATAACCATCAACAACCACTACACCACTATTGTAACCTCTTCCAACCTAACCCCCAATCTAGCCAACTGATGAACCTCTCTAGCCACCTTTTTGCCACCATCATCCATATGTGCTAGGCTACCCATAGACACCCTACTTAGAGTATCAGCCACAACATTATCCTTACCGGGGTGATGATGCACACTCATATCCTAATCTTTAAGGAGCTCTAATAAACCGCCTTCTTTGTCTCAAGTTAAAATCCTTTTGGGTGAACATATATTGGAGACTCTTATGATCGGTAAACACGTCAACATAAACCCCATACAAATAATGACACCAAATCTTCACAGCAAAACCACGGTGGCCAATTCAAGATCATGGGTAGGATAATTCTTTTCATGCACCTTACGTTTTCTAGAGGAATATGCTATCACCTTACCATTTTGCATCAAACCAAAACCTAAACTAATTACTGAGGTATCACAATGCATAACAAACCCTTCCACACCTTCCAGTGGAGACAAGATAGGAGCAGAGACAAGCTTATATTTCAAAGTTTGGAAACTCTTTTCACACTCATCGTCCACACAAATTTTACCTTCTTTTGGGTTAAGTTACTCATGGGAGAAGCAATAGAAGAGAAACAATTCACAAACCTCTGGTAATAACCCACCAAACCCAAGAAATATCTAATGTCCGATGGAGTCAAAGGTCTAGGCCAATTTCTAATCACCTCCTTCTTAGGATCCATCTTAATACCATCCCTTGGCACCACATGCCCTAGAAAAATAACCTCCTTCAACAAAAACTCACATTTTTCATATTTAGCATACAACTTCTCCTCCTTCAAGATTTGTAACACCACCCTCAAGTGATCCACATACTCCTCCTTACCATGGGATAGATCAAGTTATCGACAATAAAAACCACCACAAACAAGTCAAGGTAGGGTTTAAAGACCCTATTCATAAGATCCATTAATATGGTCGGTGCATTCTCAACCCAAAGGACATAACAACAAACTCAAAGTGACCATATCTAGTCCGGCAAGCTGTCTTGGGAATGTCACACTCCCTCTCTTTTACTTGGTGATACCCGGAGTGAAGATCAATCTTAGAGAAGTGACTAGCCCGTTGAAGTTGGTCAGAAAGATCATCAATCATTGGTAGAAGGTAAATATTCTTTATGGTGACTCTATTAAGTTGTCAGTAATCAATGTACAATCTAAGAGAAGCATCTTTTTTTTCACAAATAACACCGGTGCACCCCAAGGAAATTGACTAGGCCTTATTAAATCCTTCTCCAACAAATCCCATAATTGCTCTTTCAACTCCTTCAACTCCGTCGGGGCCATACGGTAAGGGGGAATTGAAATGAGTTGAGTATCAGGAAGGAGGTCTATACCAAAGTCTATTTCCCTTTCGTGAGGAACACTAGGAATCTTAGGAAAGACATCAAGGAACGCAACCACCGGAACCGACTCTATAGGAAGGACTTTGGACACAACATCCCTAACCCTCACAAGATGATAGAGACACCCCTTAAAAATCAACTTTTGGGCTTTAATGCATGAAATGAATCTACCCTTGACCACACCATCATGACTCTCTCACTCAAGGACAAGTTCATTAGGGAATTGGAATTTGACCCTAGAGGTTTTACAATCAATAGAGGCATAATATGCATGCAACCAATCCATCACAAGAATGACATCAAAATCTACCATATCCAACTCAACAAAATCACATGGCAAGATTCAACAGCAAAATGAAAATAGGATAATTTTTATAGATCCTTCTAGCAACAATGGATGCACCAACAGGGATAGACACTTCATATGGCTCAACAACAATTCAGATTTAATATGAAACCGTTTGGCAACAAAAGGAGTAACAAAACAAAGAGTGGCACCCGGGTCTAACAATGCATACACATCAAAATAAAAAAATTTGTAACATACCAGTGACGACATCGAGCACCTTATCTACCCCTAGCCTCCCTTGAAGATCATAGAACCGAATTTGCTTTGGGGCACCCCCTTGTTGGCCTCCTCTTCACCTAGGAACCTCATTTGCACCTTGGCTTTATGGACGCCCATCTCTACCCTTGTTTTGTGCACATGGACAACTAACCACCTTATAACCCAACTCACTACAACCAAAGCAAGCATTTGAGTTTCTCATACATGGGCCATTATAGTTCCTACCACACTTTTGGCACATACGGTTAGGCACCACACCACCTCCACCTTGGAATCTTTGATTATCATTAGCTACCCTTCTCTTAGAAGCATTTGAAGAACTTTGGCCTTGGAACTTGTGGCCTTGAGGAAACTGAACATCCTTAGGATTTTGGAATCCACCTTCAAAATGGGCTCTCTTGGCATCACTACTCCTCCTTTTTCTCAACTTTTCCCCCTCAAGTTGTTCGGCATAAGTCATGAGGTGGGAAAACTCTATGTTGCTTATCAATATGGCAGTATGACACTCCTCATTCACAAAGTCAGACACCCCCATCATAAACTTGTTTATCCTAGACCTCGGCTTGGCCACCAACTGTGGAGCATACTGGGAGAGTTGGTTGAACTTGAGGGCATATCCCTCACACTCATCGACCCTTGTTTTAGATTCATAAATTCCATCATATTGGTCTCCCTTAGCTTAAGAGGGAAAAATTGGTTGCGCAATGCCGTCTTGAACTCTTCCCAAAGGATAGCATCGCCATTCCCCTTCTCCAATTTCCATTGAGTAAACCATATTTGGTCCACCCCTTTGAGATGGTAGGCCATCAACTACACTTTCTCCTCTGTCCTAAAACCCATAATAGACAACACTTTATACACTTCATCAATAAATTCTTGAGGGTCCTCATCCACCTTAGACTCATGGAACTCTGGTGGGTTCATTCTTGTAAAATCCCTCACCCTTGAGTCTAGTGTATTAGCATGAGGGGCTTGGGCCCCTTGGTTGATTTGATTAGTCATAGCATGGGCTGGCATGGTAATAGCATCTCAGAGCTCTTCATGGGCTGCTCCGCCATCATCAGGAGTTTGACGAGCGGGACGGGTTGGTTGCTCCTCGGGTGAATGAGCTCTTTTTCCTCTTGGGATAGGCATGATCTAAAATAGAAAATAACATTCATTAGGGAAAGTCTTACCATAACTTCTACAGCACGACATAGATCAAGAAGAAGGAAAACATTTCATAAAATGCCTCTTAGACTCTTACTCATAGTTGTGGTGCACTTCACAAACTTGAACAAGACTCAAATCGACGTGGTGTGATGGATTTTGAGCGCTATTAACAACCTAGTTCTCTAATACCAAGCTTTTGATGACCCAAGCCTAGGGCCTAGATGTGACATGAGGAATGAGGGACTCGAAGGAACCCCAAACAAGCCTCCTAGCATATCAATTACACATCCGCAGTCGCGGAAGCAAAATAACAACAACAAGAGCTATAAATAAGGATAAAGGGACTAAGGGAAGTCTTTGATAACCATAAACAATCAAGAGTCAAGATCGTAGCATAATTACATTATTTTTCCAACAAAACCTCTAAACATAGATTTGAGCGGGGGCCAAGAAACTAGCCGGGCTTACCCTTAATATATCAAGAGTTCAAATTAAAGACTAAACAAAAGCATGAGTACTATAGCTAGTGTCCCTGAACTTGAGGACTCAACAAAAGCTTATCTTCAAGATGCCAAAACTAGCCACGTAGAGGATGATCGTGAAGAGCTCCTGTTCCTACATGGTAACATTATGCAGGCATAGAGTATGCGTTAGTACGTTTGAATGTACTAAGTATGTAGGATGCAATCCAAAAAGACATAGCTATCCTAATCAAAATGCATAATCATAGGCAAGGGATTATATAGTATCAATATTGCATGCATGATGAAATGCTTAAAGTAAAACATGCTTGTAAATTATATAACCTTGCAAATATAGAATACATGTGTCGGAAGAGACCATATCCGTCAAAGACCAAGCAGGCTATTACTTCGAAACCAAGGCATGTCACCCCCTTGGAAGGTGATTGAGGAAAATAACCCTCAACATGGTAGTACGAGCATGTCACCCCCGACAAGGTGGTCAAGGTACATACCCCTCGATATGGTAGTACGGGCATGTCATCCCCTGACATGGTGATTGAGGTACATACCCTCAATGTGGTAGCACGGGCATGTCACCCCCGACAAGATGATTGAGGTACATACCGCTTAATGTGGTAATACGGGTATGTCACCCCCCGACAAGGTTGTCAAGGCTTGTCACCCTCTCACAAGGTGATTGGACATGTCACCCGGCAACAAGGTATGGTCAACTTGAAACACTATTGATACTTCTCATGAATTCAATACATACATACATCCCCTTCATCATCATGAAGTCACTTGACTCATAAACTATGAAATAGATCATCAATAACTCAAGAATTTTTAACAACACTTTTTGTCAAGCACTTGGCGGGTGTGCAATGCTAGTTCAAAATCATGCAATTCAAGAGTGATATAGTATGCGAAAACTCAATCTAAATCAACCCACAAACTGATGGTAAAACCCTCATGTAAGATACATTGAAAACCCTTATCAAATCTCATCATAGCTGAAAACATGTATAGTCACAATAGATAAACCATCTCATAGTATAAGCTTAAAATAAGTAAATATCTGTTTTCAATTAACCTTTCATGAAACTTCAACATAGTATATGATCATAACCAATAATGAATAACACCCAAAAGCAACACAACTTGAAAACTTGCAATTTTCATAAAAGGGAAGGTTGGGCACCATGGGTGAAAGAATCCAATGGTTAAAACCCACATACCTCAACTTTGGAGATTTCCTTTAAAGATTTGAATTAGAACTTGAAACTTGAATGAAGTTTTTGAGATCCAGAATTAAGTTTGAGTCACTTGAATTTGGATGAAATATTTGCCTAAGTGTTTGAGAGGGTTTTGGAAGTGTATTGAGTGATGTAGAGTTGAAAAATGGCTAAGTATAGGTGTTCTATGCATAAAAGGGCATGGCGCCAAGATCCCTATGCCTTAGGCCAAAACAGGAAAAATAAGGAAGTGATAACACTACTCCATGATGGGTCCACGTCACAGAGCTAACGCGGATGCACATTGGAAATTGCAAAGTTGGCAAAAATGAAATTTCAATTTGGGTGCTCTAAAATCGGGGTTAAACCCATTTCCCATTGAATTTTTCCCCCTGATCAAGAATATGAAGTCGAATTTTCAATACCACGTATGGATATTGAGATATATGGAAATTGCGATTATGGATATTTTTGAGGCACATTTCTGGGGCGTTTCAATATCTCCCCTAGGGAACATTCATCCCTGAATGTCAAAGAAACATAAGTATGTGCAGAAATCAGGATGATTTCAGCCTAACACATAAATGCAACAAATGCATTTAAACATCATTTCAAAAATCTCATCATAAGTGTCAAAATCACCATAAACTTGTCAACATAAACATGAATACATGTAAATGACATAAGGGCTGAAACTTAAAACTTGAAATCATATATGGGACTTGAATTATTACCTTAGGCTTAAGTAGAGTGGAAGAGATATGGATATCACTTTTGCATGTCTGCCTCGGCTTCCCATGTGGCACTTTTAACTTGTTAGTTTCTCCAAAGAACCTTGACAGAAGCTACATCCTTTGTTTCTCAACTTACTCACTTGTCTATCAAAAATTTCTACCAGAACCTCTTCATAAGTCAAATTATCCTCCACCACACCCACAACATCCAAAGGCACAATAGCACTTGGGTCACCCACACACTTTCTCAACATAGACACATGGAAGACCGGATGAACCATATTCATATCATTGGGCAAGCCAACTCATAGGCAACCTTACCATTTCTCCTTAACACTCTATAAGGACTTACAAACCTTGGGCTCAATTTATCCTTCTTTCCAAGATGAACCACACCCTTCATGGGTGAGACCTTCAGATAGACCCAATAACCAACCTTGAATTCAAGATCCCTTCTCCTCACATCGGCATAGGACTTTTGTCGACTTTGGGCTGTTCAAATCTTTCCCTTATCAACCTCACCTTCTCCATGGCCTCCATAACAAAATCCAAACCTAACAAAGCCATCTCTCCCACCTTAAACCATCCAACCGGGGATGTATAACGTCTACCATAGAGAGCCTCAAAGGATCCATACCAATGCTTGAATGATAGCTATTGTTGTAAGCAAACTCAATGAGTGGAAGATGTTCATCCCAACTACCTTAAACTCCAAAACACAAGCTCTAAGCATATCCTCAAGAGTTTGGATAGTTCTTTCGGCTTGGCCATCCGTTTGTGGGTGGAAGGTCGTGCTAAGCTTTACCTTGGTGCCAAGACCTCTTTGGAAGGACCTCCAAAAGTGAGAAGTGAATTGAGCACCACGATCTGAAATAATAGACAAGGACACCCCATGCAATCTAACCAACTCATAATGTACAACTAAGCATAATCTTCGGCACCATAAGTAGTCTTTATCGGTAGGAAATGAGTCATCTTTCATTCTATCAACCACAATTCAAATAGAATCAAAATGTATTATAGTCTTAGGCAACCAAACCACAAAATTCATGTTGATTTCCTCCCACTTCCAAGTAGGAATCTCTATATCTTGGGCTAGGTCACCCAGACTTTGATGTCGGCTTTCACTTGCTGGCAATTATGAGAACCGAATACAAACTTAACAATATCTATCTTCATACCACCCCACCAAAACACTTCCCTCAAATGTCAATACACCGTTGTAGAACAGGGGTGAATAAAATAGGAAGAATTATGAGCCTCATCTAAAGTTTTCTTTCTCAAATCATTAACATTAGGTACGCAACCTACCTTGGTACCTAAGGGCACCATCTCCCACATGGGAGAAAACCTCCACTTTACCATCTCTCACCAAGGCTTTCAATCTAACAAAGCGGGGTCAAGATCTTTGTTTGCCTTTTACCTCCTCAATTAGTGAAGATTTAGAACCATCAACAACCACTAAACCAACATTGTCAACCTCTTCCAACCTAACCCCCAACATAGCCAACCGATGAACCTCTCTAGCTACCTTTTTGCCACCATCATCCACATGTGTTAGGCTACCCATAGACACCCAACTTAGAGCATCGGCCACAACAATAGCCTTACCAAGGTGATATGCACACTCATATCATAATCTTAAAGGAGCTCTTACCACCTTCTTTGTCTTAGTTAAAATCCTTTTGGGTGAACATATATTGGAGACTCTTATGATCGGTAAACACATCAAAATGAACACCATACAAATAATGGCACCAAATTTTCAAAGCAAATACCATGACGACCAATTCAAGATCATGGATAGGATAATTCTTTTCATACACCTTAAGTTGTCTAGAGGCATATGCTATCACCTTACCATTTTACATCAAAACAAAACCCAAACCAATTCTTGCGGTATCACAATACACAACAAACCCTTCCAACCCTTCCGGTAGAGACAAGATAGGAGCGGAAACAAGCTTATCTTTTAGAGTTTGGAAACTGTTTTCACACTCATCGATCCACACAAATTTTGCCTTCCTTAGGGTTAACTTAGTCATGGGAGAAGCAATAGAAGGGAATCAATTCACAAACCTCCAGTAATAACCCGGCAAACCCAAGAAACGTCTAATGTCCGATAGGCCAACTTCTAATCACCTCTGACTTCTTAGGATCCACCTTAATACCATCCCCTGACACCACATACCTTATAAAGGCAACCTCTTTCAACAAAAACTCACATTTTTCATATTTTGCATATAACTTCTCCTACCTCAACATTTGTAACACCACCCTCAAATGATCCACATGCTCCTCCTCACTATGGGAATAGATTAAGATATCGTCAATAAAAACCATCACAAACAAGTCATGGTAGGGTTTAAAGACCACATTCATAAGATCTATGAATATAGTCGGTGCATTCGTCAACCCAAAGGACATAACCACAAACTTAAAGTGCTCATCCCTGGTCCAGAAAGCTGTCTTGGGAATGTCACACTCCCTCACTTTCACTTGGTGATACTCGGAGCAAAGATTAATCTTAGAGAAGTGACTAGCCCCTTGAAGTTGGTCAAAGAGATCATCAATCCTTGGTAGAGGGTACTTATTCTTTATGGTGACTCTATTAAGTTGTTGGTAATCAATGCACATTCTAAGATAACCATCTTTCTTCTTCACAAATAACACTGGTGCTCCCCAAGGTGATTGACTAGGCCTTATAAAACCTTTCTCTAACAAATCCCTCAATTGCTGTTTCAACTCTGCCGAGGCCTTACGATAAGGGGAAATAGAAATGGGTTGAGTATTGGGAAGGAGGTCTATACCAAAGTCTATTTCCCTTTCGAGAGGAACACCGGGAAGCTCATTATGAAAGACATCAAGGAACTCATTAACCACCGAAACTGACTCTATAGGAAGGACTTTGGACTCAACATCCCTAACCCTCACAAGATGATAGAGACACTCCTTAGAAATCAACTTTTAGGCTTTAATGCGAGAAATGAATCTACCCTTGACCGCCACATCATAACTCTCCCATTCAAGGACGGGTTCATTAGGAAATCGGAATTTGACCCTAGTTTCTACAATCAATAGAGACATAATATATATGCAACCAATCCATCCCAAGAATGACATCAAAATCCACCATATCCAACTCAACAAAATCACAAGGCAAGATTTTACGCAAAATGTAAACAAGATAATTTCTATAGATCCTTCTAGCAACAATGGATTCCCAACAGGGGTAGACACTTAATATGACTCACACAACAATTCAGGTTTAACATAAAACTTTTTGGCAACAAATGGATTAGCAAAACAAAGAGTGGAACCCGCGTCTATCAATGATACATATCAAAATCCAAAACTTTTAACATATTGGTGATCACATCGGACACCTCATCGACCCCTTGCCTCCCTTAAAGAGCATAGAACTGATTTTGTCTAGGAGAACCCCTTTGTTGGCCTCCTCTTCCCCTAGGAACGCATTTGCACCTTGTCCTTGTGGACTTCCATCTCTATCCTTGCTTTGTGCACGTGGACAATCAATCACCTTATGACCCAACTCACCACAACCCAAGCAAGCATTTGAGTTTCTACCACATCTTTGGCACATGGGGTTAGGCACCACACTGCCTCCACCTTGGAATCTTTTATCATCATTAGCAACCCTTCTATTATGAGCATTTGAAGAACTTTGGCCTTGGACTTGTGGCCTTGAGGAAACCGACCACCCTTAGGATTTTGGAATCCACCTTCAAAATGGGCCCTCTTGGCCTCACTACTCTACCTCTTCCTCAACTTTGCCCCTAGGTGTTCTGCATAAGTCCTGAGGCGGGACAAGTCTATGTCATTTATCAACATGGCGATATGACACTCCCTATTCACCAAGTCGGACACCCCTATCACAAACTTGTTCATCCTAGACCTCGGCTCGACCATCAATTGTAGAGCATACTTAGAGAGTTGGTTGAACATGAGGGCATACTCCCTCACACTCATCGACCCTTGCTTTAGATTCATAATGCCATCAAGTTGGGCTCCCTTAGCTTAAGAGGGGAGAACTGGTTGAGAAATGTTGCCTTGAGCTCTTCCCAATGGATAGCATCACCAGTCCCTTTTTTCAATTTCCATCGAGTAAACAATATTTGGGCCACCCCTTTGAGTTGGTAGGCCGCCAACTCTGCTTTCTCCTCGACCTAAAACCCATAATAGATAACACTTTATACACCTCATTAATAAATTTTTTAGGGTCCTCATCACCCTTAGACTCGTGGAACTCTAGTGGGTTCATTCTTGTAAAATCCCTCACCCTTGAGGCCGGTGTAGGAGCATGAGGGGCTTAGGCCCCTTGCTTGATTTGATTAGTCATAGCAAGGGATAGCATGATAATAGCATCGCAAAACTCTTCATGGGCTGCTCCCCCATCATGAGGAGCTTGAGGTGTGGGAGGGGTCGGTTGTTCCTTGGGTGAATGAGCTCTTCTTCCTTTTGGGATAGGCATGAAACAAAGAACATTCGTTAGGGGAAGCCTTATCTTAACTTCTACAACACGACATAGATCAAGAAGAAGGAAAACATTTCCTGAAATGCCTCTTAGCCTCTTACTCATAGTAGTGGTGCACTTCAAAACCATGAACAAGACTCTAATTGACGTAGTGTATTAGATACCGAGGACCATTAACAGCCTAGTGCTCTGATACCAACTTTTTCACGACCCAAGCCTAGGGCCTAGACGTGACACGACGAATGGGGGACTCGAAGAAACCCCAAACAAGCCTTCTAGCATATCAATTACACCTCTGCGGTCGTGGAAGAAACATAACAACAATAAGAGCTATAAATAAGAAGAAAGGGACTAAGGGAAGTCTTTGATAACCATAAACAATCAAGAGTAAAGATCATAGCATAATTACATCACTTGTCCAAAAACACCTCTAAACAAAGATTTGAGTGGGGGCCAAGACACTTTCCAGACTCACCCTCAATGTATCAAGAGTTCAACATAAAGCGTAAACAAAAGCATGAGTAGCATAGCTAGTGTCCTCGAACTTGAGGACTCACCAAAAGCTTATCTTCAAGATGCCGAAACTAGACATGTGGAGGATGATCATAAGGAGCTCCGGTTCCAATATGGTAACATCATGTAGGCATAGAGTATGCATTAGTATGTTTGATTATACTAAGTATGTAAAATGTAAACCAAAACAACATACCCATCTTAATCAAAATACATAATCATAGGCAAGGGATAGTATAGTATCAATATGACATGCATGATCAATTCTTAATGTAAAAAATGTGCTTGTAAATCATATAACCTTGAAAATAAAGAATATATGTGTAGGAAGAGACCATATCCATCATAGACCAAGCAAATTATTACCTTGAATCCAAGGCACGTCACCCACTTGGAAGGTGATTGAGGAACATACCCCTTAACGTGGTAGTTGTAACACCCCACATTTTACATGTATTAATTATATGTGAATAAATCATGATATGGATTGGTCAAAGTAGCGTCAATTCTTGAAAGTGCTTGATTCTCGAGTTAACGGGTGATATGGGCGTCTAACGCTTAACAGGGGAATGTGTATATGTGCTTTATGTCAAAATAAGGATATTATAAACCCTAAACAAAGTAAGAGAATTAAGGTGTTTGTATGAATTAATAATCTAGTAGGTGAGTTACCTACTTGCTTAACTTGAATGTGCTAGCTAAATGGAGACGAGGTTCGACGTTAAATTTGTCCAAGTCTGATTATGAATAGAGTTTGTGTTCATGCTATAACTTTAGCCTATGTTTTTACATCATAAGTGGACTTAATTTTCAGTTTGGAAAGCATAGAAAATGGGACCAAGCCCATCCCAATTCATTGGTAATTTTGGCCCAAAGTAACTAAAGGGAAATGAGAAGAATGGGCAACAAAAGGCCCATCAGATTTGGAACCAAATTAGGCTCAATTTTGAAGTCCAAGTTGTTGCACAACCAAAGTTATTATTTGTGGTATTAAGTGGTCTTATATGGTCAAAAATCCCAAGGAAAATTGGTCCAAATGAGGCCCTTTAAGA
>JAPFFP010107262.1:0-19046 GCA_026153255.1 Solanum medicagineum
ATTAAGCACCACGAACTTACTTAATTTAAATTACGCCACACTCGCCATAACTTTTCCAATTAAACGATTAACTTTGATTAATTAACTTACGGGGTCTAACAGATTGAAGAGATGTTTGACAAATTGTTAAAGAGAGCTGATTACGGAGATGAGACCTTGAAGGGAAAGAAATCGAACATTGTAAGCATTAACTAGATAATAGAGTCTCACTTTGTGGTAATTAAGCAATTCGAATAAAAATTTGGGCAAGTTTCTACACAATTGGACCAACACCAAAAGTCCACTTTACCAAGCAACACTGTTCAAAATCCTAAAAACGAAGGGCATTGTACGAAAGTCATGACTCGGAGTGGCAAAAACACTGTTGATCCTCCTAAACAATTATTGATGATGAAGCTTATGAGAGAGTCATTGAAAGAAAGTTGGGGATTGAGGGTGAAAATCCAAATAGTAATGGAGTGAAAACCAATAGTTGGGAGAGGAAGAGAAAGTCATGGTGATGCCAAAACCTCGACCTCCTTTCCCTCAAAGGATTAAGAAAAAGGAAGAGGAGGGAAAATTCAAACACTTCCTCTCGATGTTGAAGAAACTATCCATCGACATTCCCCTTCTAGAATCTTTAGAGAAGATGCCCATGTATGCCAAATATATGAAGAATTTGGTGATGAAGAAACGCACATTGAGCGAAGAGTTCCCACAAGAGATCTGACAATGTAGTGCAATCATGATCAAATGCCCTACTAAAAAATGAGAGGAACTTAGTGCATTCACTATCCCTTGCACTATTAATGATGCTGAATTCACAAGAGCATTGTGTGGCTTAGGAGCAAGTATCAATCTAATGCCTCTTGCCATATTCAAAAAGCTTGGGCTTCGCACTCCGACTCCGACAAGAATGCAATTACCCATGGCTGATCGAACCATTAAAAGGTTGAGAGGAATACTTCTGATGTGCTTGTTAAGGTTGATAAAGTCATCTTTCCCACTGACTTTGTGAAACTTGACTATGAGGTTGATTTCGAGGTGCCCATTATTTTGGGAAGACCATTTCTGTCCAACAGGAGAGCCTTGGTAGATATGGATTCGGTTCAGCTTTGGTTCAGGGTCAATGATGCAGAGGTCGTGTTCGACATCCACCAGTCAATGAAACACCTGAATGAATTGAAGAGTGAGGTTTAGGCTCTTGATGATTGTTGATGATGGATGATGAGTAAGTCAAGCCACATTGTTAAACAAGACGCTTCTTGGGAGGCAACCCAAGCATATCTGTTTTTTTTTAAGTTTGTTTCAAGCTTGTTTGGTTTTTGAAATTTTTATGTGGTAACATATTGTTTGTTTTTGATTTGAAAGAGATTGATTCAGTTGTGATGTTTTGAAGGTTGCTGTGTGTTGAGACTTGGTTTGCAGGTGGAAGTAAAGAACTAAAGATGTGAAAAAATGACACTTGGGGCAACCTCTACGAGCAGGCTTACAAGCCGTAGTCACTACTACGACTCGTAGACATGCCTCGTTGAGGGAAATAGTGAGTATTGAAAGTTGGCACACACACTACGAGCGAACCTTACGATTTGTAGGGTTCCTTATGAGTCGTAAGTCGGGTTCGTAGTTCCCCGGTATGAATTTTAATTTTTCTAAGTATTGGGTCTACTACGAGACTGGGACCTATGAGTCATAGGACATGCTACAACTCGTAGTCGGGGTCTCGTAGACCCGTTTGGCAAAATCTTAAAAAAGTGACCTGGTGTAGTACAAAAGGGGTCAAAATTATTTTGACCCCTATTCTCATCTGCTTTGCCCTCATCCAATGGAAATCCCCAATCCCTTTCTCATGATCACTGTTCCGACCAAAAATCCCCGCTACCCACGTCATTTTTTAGTGAAGTTCCGACGAGTCCACCATTCCTTAGGGTATTGGCCTCATTTTTCCCTATCATTGTATTTGGATAGATTATTCACTCAATAGGTAAGTCTCGTGGTTAATCATAGTGCACTTTTGTGATAAATTGCATGCTTGGAATATGATTGTATGCTGAATGAAGTCATGATACTCGTATTCATGTAATGATATTTATGCTTGAGCATAAGGTTAGGGTTTGGATTTTTCGAACTTGCTAATTAAACTAGTTAAATTGGGAACTTGTATGGGCTCTTGTTGGGTGGTTGTAGGTTGGCATGTTCATCACATGTGTTCAATGCATTATTGTGCGTAATCACTTCGCAAAATGTTGCCGGAGTTGGAATTTGGTACTATGGGTATTTGTTCTACTGTTTATGCATGACAACCTTGTTTGAAATTAAACTAAATCTCCATGAAGTATTGTGTGTTGATCGCGAATGTGAGTTTGAGGAAAACATTGCTCATAGGCTCAACTTGAATGAGATTCGGGAGTGTGTTAGATTCTTGTTAGGGTAATGATTATGGGTTAGCATTTGCGTTTTTGGTCTAAATATGTGCGATTATAATGCGGTATTGTTCTAATGTTGTCTATGCATTACTTGTATGTGCATTTCTTGTTGGATCTTGTGGGAATATTGTAGGCACTAATAGGTGGCTACTGCTTCTGCTACGAGGCCTCCTTATGACTCGTAAGTTCCCCGATGAGTCGTAGTGGTCCTTCGTAACAGCCACCAATCACTTATGGTTCCTTTACCTCTCTTTTATGGGACCCAACTATGACACATAGCATTTAGTACGACTTGTAATGGGGGTCTCGTCAGCCTGACTTAGCTTTCAAAAATGCCTCTAGACTGAGGTACGAGGTCAGACTATGACTCGTAGGTCATCCTACGAGTCGTACCTGCACCTTGTATCTGGTTCCAGGTTGCATTTTTCTTAGAAACCTTGGCACTACGAGGCTATTATACGACTCATAGGTCACCCTACGAGTTGTACCTGTGCCACGTAGTTGAAGACCTACAACTGTATCAGTGAATTTTCTTGTGATTTCTATGTTTCAATATTTCTATTTTTGTTCCTTTGTTATGTGATCACTACCTAATCAAACATTTTGAGGCTCACTTATGGCTGTGTGGTTAATTTGCAAATACAATGCCTCTAAAGGATAAATGAGCGATCAAATCATTTCAACGGATATTGGTTCACGAGTCCTCTGGAACTGAGCAATCGGAAGGCTTTGTGGAAGTCCATAGAGGAAGGATAGACCCTAAGGCAAATGTGCCTCAAACTCAGGGCCACACTGCTATGACCCCGGTAGAAGTTGAGAGTCCCTCCTAATCTGAGGAGGAGGGTAGTGGTGATAGGTCCAAGAACAGGTCATCAAAGATGACCCTCACATACCGAGACAGATTCTGAGGAGGGGTCACAAGTTCAACAGGAGGAAGTACAATCACAGCCCCTGGCTACTCCAGATGGTGCGTTGTAGGAATGATAGAGATCTATGACCAGGGGTTAGAGCTAAAGGGACAAGGCAAACTGGTTAGATAGTTCCATGAGGATTCCAGGCAAAATGACTCTGGGTTGGATAGGGTACCGAGGTTAGATGCTAAGCTAGACAGACACGGACTAAGATGGACTACACACTTATTGGGCAAGTATGCCCCTTACTTAGTCCGTGAGTTTTATACAGCTTCCTTGCTACTCTTCACCGAGGTCTGCCAAAGAATAAGAGGCCGATTGAGTATCCTCACTTACGAGTGGTTTCAGTCAGGGGTCAAAGAGTTGACATCTCAAAGGAGATGATCCAACGAGTTCAGTTCGGGCCTAACTACAGAGTGCCTCAGTCCATCGGAAAGTATGATGGTCGCATTGCCAAAATGGGGAGAGCGGTGAATGAGAAAGACGTTGGGGCCAAAATCTAGCTGCTACAATGGTTTACAAGTTAGATATGCGAAGAGGGCTTCGAGCCTACATGGGTCACAAACCAGGCTGATCCGATAGTGAAAGCCCACCTCTATTTTCGGGCAAAGTTTTAGTGGTCGATTATCCATTGGCATATCTGGCCTATTTTTATGGAAAATGTGATCACCCTAGAGCGAGTGGTGCTACAACATCCTAGCTGGTTATGAGATAGATTGGGCCCGGATTATCTCTGAGTAGATTCACGAGTCCGCCGTCCTGATGAGCACATCAGTGCCATTCCCTGTTTTGATCCACCATTTATGCAGTGTAGTGGGTGTTTGTGTCGACCCCCATCGAGACTAGCATATAGAGGCCACACACAACATGGATCCCAGCCTGATAAAGGCTGATGAGAACTCGGTGGCCCTACTGCGAGCAGCTCTTTTGGCTATCCCAGATCCATTCCCTATTGAGCCTCCAACTCTATCCACCACTGGTACTATTCCAGCTACTGTAGAGCCTTCCCCAACTGCTGAGATTGAGTCGACGTCATCTTCCAGTACTCCCGCACCAGCATCATCCACTATACAAGTTGATTCTCTGATGTCTACTATTTCTTTTCAGGCACTAGTACGTTAGATAGCTACAGCGGAGCTCAGGCTATAGGCTTTAGCATCTCAGGTCAGATTATGGGTCAGCCAGACTGTTTAGGAGTCAGAGGAGAGGGCAAAGGCATTCGCCATCAATTTAGTGGATGAGAGAGAGCGGTGGATGCTCGAGTAGATACATTAGAAGAGAGAGTCCAGACGAGGCTTGAGGGTGCTTAACTTGCTGACACGAGCACAGTGACAGAGAAGTTGGCAAATTTAAGGTCGACTTACTGCAGATGTTAGCAGCCCTTATTATATTCTGGGAGGTGGCAGAACGGGGTGATCAGGTTTTACTGGTTAGCTGACCGTATGCATGCCCACGGGAAGAGGCCCCTCGAGACGGATGACCTAGAGATGAGCCAGAAGAGGCCTAGACCTGATGACCCAGTAGCACTGGAGGAGGAGCCAATACCAAAGGCAGTGGTGCAACAGTTGATACTTATGGCTGCTATATGGAGAGACCGTTCATCGCAAATGACCAATGGAGAAGGCAACTCACTTACAGCTGCAACGCAGACTACTGAGGAGGAGGCCGTGACTTAGGACCTTGCCAACCAGACAGATGTCGGTGCTTGAGCACCAAGTCTTTGATTATTTTGACCCCAACACTTATTTTCTATCTAGGGATACTTTGTTCTTCTTGTTGGATAATGTTTTTGTTATGTTGGTTTTGGATTTGCTTAAATGTTTTGTCTTTAATGCTCTTTTCACTTTGCTTTGGATGTTTAGTTTTCAAAATGTTGGTTTTTAATGCATATTTATATATGTGTGTGTGTGTTTCTATTATTCAGTTTTTGTTCATGTCTTTACTTTGAGGATAAATTATTCTATTTTGGAGTGGTGTGAAAAGTTATGGATTAAGGTGAAGTCCGAGTAGCCTCGTGTGCATAACTTCCTCTATTTTTGATCCCAAGGTTTTCTTGCAGTGTTTCTTTTTCCTTGTAGATATTAATTTTGTTTTGAACTGGCATGTTTAGGTAGTGTAGATAATTTGTAAATATACAGTAGTTATTATCTTTTGGCATATACAGTTTTAAAATTTTGATGAAAAATTAGGTACCCTCATATATTTTTTGAGGTTGTTAGTTATTTTTGCAATCATGTATATTGATTACCTGGTGATGTTTGTTCTGATAATGCAAAGGTAAGTTGAGGCTTGAAGCATGATCTGTGAGTCTATACTTGATTGTGTGTACAATGCCATGTGTGTTGTGAGCTTATTTTGACACATTCATGTATCATCTATGGACTCAGAACTTGCTTTATTACTCTAAGACTGGTGTGGTGATGCGGTTGATTTGGAAGAGATCTTAGGTCTTCGTTCTTCTAGTGAGCCCTCTTTTGCAAAAAATGACCTGCCAAATGTGTTAGTGAACCCTTTGTTCCAGATGTTTGAGCCTCTTATGCACTCATTCTTTCTTGACACCTAGCTAGCCCAGCCTTGTTTTATGAAATCCTTGATATTGGCCCTGGTCTATCCTTGAACATGTGAACCTTAATTGAAGCTGAAAAAAACCTTAAGTTTAGGGTGGCAACAAATGGTGGCCCTGGTTTGGGGAATAGATATTGTATACTTCACCTCAGGCTAAAAAGCCTAAGTTGAGGGTGGCCTTTGTTATGGTAAAGTAATTACAATGAGGTGGTTAGTTTGGAAATAAATAAAGAAATGAAAAATCATTAGTCCGGTGAGGAAAAGGAAAGAAAAGTGCCTTGAATTGAAGAAAATAGCAAAAATAAGTTCAAAAATAAGGCACAACTGAAAAAGAGAATGAAAACACATGGAGAAAGCTTGAAATAGGAGAATAAGAGTGGATTTAGTGAAAATGTTTGGGTTATGAAGGAAAAAGTGCTGGTAAACATGGTTCAAGGATAGCTTTTAGTCACTAATTGCCTAAAGTGCCATACCAAAGCCCTATGAGCCTATGTTACAAGCCATTAAGTCCTAAAGTGATCCAAATCCACTTTATCACCAATCTGGAAGTTGAGTATAAAGGCAAGCCTATGGTGCTAGTCATCTTGCATGAATTTCATTTGTGAGAGTGAAAATGCTTGCATAGTCCCTGAATTCTAAATGCTTTTTGAGTGAGCAAAAGGGACTTCTTTTCTGTGACAGCATTTGCAGTGCTTGATTAGCATATGACTAACCCAGTGATTGTGGATGGTTGATACTCCTTAGCTTATCATAGTTGGGTTGCCAGATATATCATTGTGTTTTTGTTTTGCTTAGTAGCTTTGCAATCTTATTTTGAAAATGAAAGTTGGGTTCCTAAACTAGAGTAAATGATGTATATACCTTGGGTATAGCTACTATGTATCTCTCATTGTCTAGTTAGATTGAGTCGTCACTTAAGGAAAAGAAATAGTTCTAAGTTGAGGGTGTTGATGTGCTGTCAAAATACAACACATTTGATGCCTAAAATAAGGAATTTTGTGAGTTCTTAATGCGACTTTTTCTGGTTTGTATGTTTTTTTTTTGTGTTGTTATTGCATAAAAGGTAGGTTCATATGATTTTGGAGAAATATTGCAGATGTTGCTGAAGTGCAAAACATACGAGCTTACCTACGAGTCGTAGCCCAAGCTACGAGTCATAGAGTGATCTCGTAGCTAGAAACAGAGAGCAAAAATGAGAAATCTGCTAAGTGGAGTGGAGGTCAGCCTTAAGAGGCCACCCTACAAGTTGTATGTCTCAAATACGACTCATATAGGTGGGCTCGTAGCAAGAAATAGAGAGCCAAAATTTTGGACCAAATACTGAAGGCCTAGACTACGAGAAGAGCGTACGAGTTGTAGCTCAAGCAACGACTCGTACTAGTAGGTCGTAACAGTCAAGTCCAAAATGCCAAATACCTGATACTGGACCCTGATTGTGACTCGTAGGTCACTTTATGAGTCATATCTGTGAGAGGTACTTGCTGCCACCTGTCTTTTCTATGTAATTTTTAGGGTTAAAATTGTAACTACTATATACATTTTATGTTAGGGTTTATTTTAAGAGGATCCCAGACTTGAATATTGAGGGGAGCTTTTGAATATTCTCTCTATATTATTGTTATGGTTTTAGTGTAGATTATAATTGTCTCTTGGAAAACCCGCTTTAGGGGAGTGCAAATCATACAGTGTGTTCATTCTCAATCTATCAAGCTTGTGGTTTGCAACTTGTGGTGTTATCACTCTTCATTGCTTTTGGCAAAATTCTCAACTATGTCTTGTGCTTGCATTTTTGTTGGTTTTGGCTTAGCCATGAGTAGCTTAGCACTCACAACATGGGGTTGTGGGAACTATGGGTGGCTGACTTGAGATAACCTAGATTTACTGCATTTCTATGATTGTGGTTTTGCATGTATTATCTATTTTCCTTCATTTTGATTGTTGTTTGGTGGTGGCGAACACCAAACCCTGCCTACTATCATGATTCTGACCATGGTAGTGATGAATAGGAAAAGGGAAGTAGATGACAGGATTCGATTAATGTGTTCTCATCTAATCAACCAAACCTGACCAATGGGAGGTTGACTGGGAGAATAAGTAACAGTTAGTTGGCACACCATGGTTGCCGACCAAGCGCCATGGTGAAATTCGACCTTCACCTTACAAGAGGCCTGGAAGAACCTAAGTTACCGTCCTGCATGCGAAGTTCCAATTGTAGTTATGTTGTCTAGGTTAATCGAGTCAACGAACTATGAGGAACATAAATTCCCAAGTTGTCCCTAAAATTGAGTGTTTCCTTGCATAGTATCATAGTGTTTATTTTACAATTTTTCTTTAATCACAACCCCCCCTCCCCCTTTAGAGATTTTAGTTATAAATACTCGAAATTATTGATAGTGAATTCTTGTAGTGAAATCCTGTATTCCTTGTATATTCGACCCTAATATTTGGTTAGGTCAATTTGTGACAGCGACCGTTTTCTTATTGGAGTATGAACATTATCACAGAATTATCATCAGTGACGAGGGTTCTCACTTCTGTAACAAGGTTTTTCGTCTTGTGCTAACAAAATATGGAGTACGACAGCACAAGATTACCACACCCTTTCACCCGCAGACTAGTGGATAGGATGAAGTGTCAAATAGAGAGATCAAGGAAATCCTGACTAAGTCGGTGAACTCTACTCGGACTAATTGGGCAAGGAAGCTAGATGATGCACTTTGTGCCTATAGGAGAGCTTACAAGATGCCCATTGGTATTTCCGCATATCAGTTGGTGCTTGGTAAAGCTTGTCATCTACCCTTGGAATTAGAGCACAAGGAACTCTTGGCCTTAAAGAAGCTCAACAAGAATTAGGAGGAGGCTGCTGACTTGAGACTTGACAAGCTTAATGAGTTGGATGAGTTTCGGCTCCACGCATATGAGAGTGCAGCACTGTACAAACAGAGGATGAAGGTCCAACATGACAAGTATATTGCCCAATGGAGCTTTGGTATTGGTGACAAGGTCTTATTGTACAACTCTAGGTTGAGACTCTTGCCAGGTAAGCTCAAGTCAAGGTGGTTTGGCCCATATACGATTAGCCAAGTATTTTCCCATGGTGCAATTGAGCGAAATAGAAAATGCGTATCAGTTCAAGGTAAATGGGCAAAGAGTGAAGCAATACGTAGGTGCAGCAGAAGAAGCCTTAATGATTGAGATCTTGTTTCTTGGCGAAGTCTGAGTAATCAAGGATCGTGCGTCGTGCCACGACGTTAAATCAGGTGCTCCATAGGAGGCAACCCATGCATTTAAAAAAATGTTTTTTTATATGTCATGAATTTTCTTGTTTTTGTTGTGTTTCTAGGTGAGCTCAGGTGTCAATTTCAGAGTTTGATTGCTTGCACGTGGAGTAATGCAAAACATGAGCCTACTATGGCCAGGAACTATGACCAAGTACGGTGCCAAGTGCGCCCACAAGGGTCGTGTGGCATGCAATGCCTCGTGGGATGACCGTGTGGGAGGCATGCACTAACTACACCCTTCAAAACTCAAAGGGGTGTTACACAACAGGTCCTCATGGATCATCTCGAGCTTAATGGCTCGTGCAGTTAGCCGTTTGAAGGGTGCACATATGGCCAACTACATTTCAAATGGAAATCGTGCTAAGTAGGGAGTGACGGATAACCAAATAGATTGTGACACTTGTCATGACCCGTCAGGTCGGCCGTAAAGGAGGTGTCAACTGATAAAGGGGCCAGACAAGTGGAAACTTAGTCAAGGGTCCAAATGAATCGTAACACGTCTCACGGGCCGTGTGGCCACCCGTCCAGTTGACTGGTCAACAGGTTGACCAAGGGTTTTAAATACCTTTATTTAGCCCCAACAACCCACTTCAAGATTTTCACTTTTTCTTTCCCTACTCTCACGACTTCCTCTCTCTTTCTTACTATTTCTCTCTCAAAATTTTCAAAGAGTTCGATCTTCTTTGTGACGATCTTAATATAAGTATGGGTCTCAATTTCTTCAAGAAAGTCTTCTTCCCCATTGTTGCTCATCAAAGTACTATGGGTCCATGCCGCAGGCTAGCTAGACCTAATACAAGGGATGAGCTTGTCACGTCTCCATGATTCCCCAACCAGATCATCTAGCAATCAGGCTGGGAGTGACTCAGGCGATGACTCCTCCAGTAGATCCAAAGTTCATTATATAGATAATGTCTCCCCTCGCTTTCCTTGTACTACGTGGGATCATGCATCAAACCCTCACAGAACTCCCCAGTCTGATGAGGGGGTTCCTTTCACGGGAGTTGAGGAGGAGGCAGATGCCCCGAAACGAGAGTAGAACACTTCGGACCAAGACGAGCAGGGGAAA
The DNA here is from genome assembly GCA_026153255.1 of Solanum medicagineum. Taxonomy (NCBI): domain Eukaryota; kingdom Viridiplantae; phylum Streptophyta; class Magnoliopsida; order Solanales; family Solanaceae; genus Solanum; species Solanum medicagineum. Next base: position 10,232 of record JAPFFP010107262.1, read on the forward strand.
ACTCTGGAGGCTGAGGGTCACGAAACTGAGGAGTAGGCAAATGAGGTCGAACTCCAGCATAGTGATAATAAGGGTATTCATGCAGTCTCCTGGACAACGGGCCCCTAAACTGCCAGGGCACTTATTGTCTTTCTGAAGGGCCGGTGGGCAGGTCCCAGGAGCTATGGATATCTACACTAACAGACTTACAAAAGGTTCCAGGGGGTTCGAATAGTGGCTGATCATTCTGGAGGTTTAGGTCCTCACTGACCAACTTTACAGAGTTCTGGAAATTAGAGATACTTTTAACTCATATAAGTTCGGTTGGATAGCACAACCACCAAGGTACTATGGGCCTGCCATAGTTGAAGAGTTCTATTCCAACTATGCCGCTAGTCTACTGAACTCTGTGGAGGGTACCTAGTTAAGGAAGGTGTACAGACAGGTCTCACTTGCTAGGTCCCCATGGTCACATGTGATGGTGCGTGGTACACGAGTGAATATCTCAAAAACCACCACCAACTGATTTCTATATGGGCCAGATTACCAAGCTCCTCCAGATGGCCAGTTCATGGATAAAGATATGCAGATTATGGACACGACGCGGATATCTAATTCGTCATCTAGAGCTGAATCGTTGGGATGGATTGCAGAGCAAACAGCCATTCAGGGGCCAGAGACGCCTTTGGTTACAAACCCTAAGTGTCCTATTGCCAAAACATCGTTAACATTTTCTGCAAAATTTTGGTGGTCGATGGTGTGGGCCCGACTGCGGCCACAGGAAATGACAATCTAATCCAACCTTCGCATACCTCTCTGAAAACATGCCTGATGTCCTAATACAGAGTAAATGTGGGCTGACTTATTGCTTTCGAGATGTGGGACCGAGCTTTATCTGAGAGAGTTGGCATGCCCTTCCTGTGCTTAGTTAGTGCCCTTTGCAAATAGGTCGGTGTTCCTACTACTCACTTTTTGGACAAGTGCATAGCTAACATTGCCTGATTAAAGATGTCCAAAACCCTCTTATGAGGAGCAGAACACGTTCATTAAGAGGGCCGATAAACTTCCCCTCCATACCTCCATAGCAACCTTTTCCATTTGAGGACTACATCATCGCCCCACCATAAGGCGCGACTTATGACCGGCCCAAGGGTAATGGTGCAGCTCCTCTAATACAGCAAGGGTATGCATATGTGTCCTATGAGTTCTTGGCCAGATTGGTGGCAAACCAGTGGCAGACATGCGCAGTTGTTGAAGAGATTGTAGAGAGAATTCAACATGTGGTACAGTCTCATTTGCAGTGGGTGGTAGACCAACGTAACAATGTCCTTTTGAGCTGAATCACCACTTTGTAGGGCCAAGTCGGCACTTTAGAGGGATACTTCCATAACATGATTGGGAGTATGACTGGGGATGAAGTGACGAATCTGGTTGAGACGGTGAATGATATGAAGGCTTTGATTGCTAAGTTGACTGCATAGTACCTGGCCCCTGCACTGACCCCACCTTTTGAGTCATGGATGAGCCTACTCAATGTCCGCATGATGCTGGTTCTAGATAAGGTATAGGGCGTTCCACCCGCTCCATCAAATGCACCTGCGCTACCCACTGATCATCCCAAGAGAAAGGACAAGGGTAAGTGATGCGCCACCAAAATAGTCCTCGTGACCAACAGAAGGAGGAAGAACGACAGATGCACAATGCCGCTAGGGCCCAGCGCCAAGCAGCAGCTAAACAGGAAGAACGAGAGAGGCTGGCCAAAGATGTGACACTGGTAGGAGCCTCTGGTAGCACCTTTGGATGAAATGCTACATATGCTAATACAAACCCCAGAAGGGTCTAATCCCACTGACACTAAGGATGCCTAAGGCGTCCTAGGCATGTCCTATCCCCTATTTGTTCATTTACTCATGTTATGGTGTAGTGAGGACACTGCAATATCTTTTGGAGGGGGTGGGGCATCCTGCCACTTGAGAGTTTTTCTTGCCATTTGTCTTTTCTCTTAAGTGTATTACCTAGTAGAACTGGCATGTTTAGGTCATAATGTTTTTGTAAATATAAGTGTTCATAGAAGTCTAGGGTAGCCCTTGTGTTGATTTTTGTAATGTCCCATGTTAACAATGTTAAAGTTATATGTGTTTTCACCTCACCCTGACTAGTGTGATTGTTGGTAATTATTGTGTGTGTATGGTTGGCATTCTGATGAATGAAGCATGTATATGTGATTTAATACTAATTAATGTAGAAGATGTGCCATGTGTGTGTGAGCTCATTGCATAAATAAGTCGACGCACTTAAGAGATAGAACTTGCCTGGTTAGTCCCACTGAAATAATTGAATGGCTGGATTAGGATGTGATCTTAGGCCCTTGTTTTTGATTAGTTACTTAGCCAAAAATTGACCAACCAAATGAAATTATCCTTCTTGAACCAAAAGTTGAGTCTAAATGGACCTTTTCTTTGTAGTCACCCAAGTTCACTTCCCTAATCTATCTATTGATCTCTAGTTTGGCCCTGGTCTCTCCAAGGACATTATGAACCTTTGCCTAGGTCAAAAGCCTAAGTTGAGAGTGACTTATATTGGCCTTGGTCCCTTAGAAGGATATTGTGAACCTTGACCCAAGGCAAAGGCTTAAGTTGAGGGTGGCTAGTGCAGGGAGAACAGAAAAATGAGTGTGGAAAAGAATAAAGTGATAAAAGGAGAAAAATAAATGGGTTGTGATAGTGAGCAAATCAATGAACAAAAAATAAAAAGAATAAAATGAGTAAATGGGCACGGAAATCACTTCCTGTACTATGGAAAGTTGGAAAAATAGGGGCAAGAAATGTTGGTGACCAAAAATCAAATGGCTGAGTTGAAGTGCCTGGGAGAGGCTGTTTAGTCACTTTAATCCTAAACATACCTCACTCGAGCCCGAACCTACGCTACAAGCCGAAAAAGTCCTAATGTGATCCTAAAAAGTCCATTCAAGAGTTAAGGTGGTGAAAATAAGGGCAAGTTTATGGTTGATACATGTGTGTCCACTGAAACTCATTTCTGAGAGTGAGTGACTACATTCCAGTCTCTGTTTTGCATGCTTATGTTGAGAGTGAGATTTCTTTGTGGTGAGCGCACTATCTTTTGCATTAATTGGGTTGCTAACTCAACTGGGGTGTCTTTATTCCTGATGATATGTGGATTTACCATGCATGCATGATGTTTTCCTTAATCTTTGTGTGTCCGTTTGGGGTGTGAGCACATTCTTAAACTTGTTAGCAGGGTATATGTGTTGAAAATTATGGGGTGATCCATAGTTGGAGTGAGCATTTATGTTTATCCGTTGTTTGGTTGAGTCATTATTACTTGAGGACAAGCAATCATTCTAAGTTGAGGGTGTTAATGGATCGTAGAGATACGAATCTTATGATGCTTTAAACAAGGGACTTTTGCGCGTTCTCAAGAAAATTTGTTATTTTGATGTTTGTTTTTGTGATTTTTCAGGTAAAATGGCTAAGGCATGGAAAAATGGGTGTACTATAGGAAAAGGATGAAAAAAGAGTGTAAAGAGGAGCAAAAATAGAACCAAGTGTGGGCACACGAGGACCTACACGACTCCTGTGCTTCCACACGGACTGTGAGGTCCATCGTGGCATCACACGGTGGCTGATGGCAGTCAAACAACACATTTTACGGACTGTAGGAAGTGCGACAGGTCATTCCAAATGTTGTCAAAATGATGTGATTAGCTATCACGTCGAATGTTAAAGACTTTGTGCTAAGTGGTGTGAGACGGGACGTGTCACGGGCCGTGTGATCAACAACGGTCCATGACTTCGCTTGTAACATCAAAGGAGAGCTGGGAAATGTTGAAGGCCAAGAAGATGGTCCATTTCACGGACCGTTTAAACTCACACGGCCTGTTCAATGGCACGTGGAGTAGCAGTTGACTTTTTGAGACCATGTATGACCAACCGGACCGTTACACGGTCCGTTTAATGCCGCATGAGTCGTTTAGTGGCCCGTAGCCATGTCAACGTGATTTTTCCTATTTTTATTTGGATTAGGTTTTCTTTGTATATAAATAGTTATTTTATTTCATTTTTCTTAGTCTTGGATGGCTAGAGATAGAAAACACTGAAAAACACTATTTTCCTTGAGATTTCACGAAACATTGGGATTTTGCATATCTTATTCAAGATTGTAACTCGTGGATTCATTGAATATTCAATAGTAAGTCATTTATTATGAATTCTTTGTATCATTGTAGGTTTTCTTTCTTGAATATGCTTGGCTAAACCCACAACTAGGATTGTGGGAACCATGACAAATCAATAAGATAGGCGAATATAGGGTAAATATTGGAATTGATTAGCGTATATATCGTAGTAATCTTCATTATAATTTCTTCCTTGATGAATTGACGAATTAGAGTAAGTCTTTACTCATTGGATGACCGAAAGGGATGTTTTGGTTAGGAAAAGAGTTCTACAACGGTAATTTGAGTTTTTTAACCTAGTCTAAGTACTCGAGATCGAGGTGAGAGTATTCCGAGATTGTTAATAAGGGTTAGCACGTATACACTCTAAGACCAAAAGGTGATGAGCGATACACATCTAAGAAGGACCAAGAGGTGAATTACATGTTACATAACTTGTTAGATCTTATATATGTAATCATGAATGAGTTTACCACTAGATTCGGCTATGGTATTAGATGTCATAGGGAACACAATCCTAGCTTCGCATAAATTGTTTGAAATCTAGTACTCCTTGCATTCATTTGTTACTTTATTTTAGTGACTTAATTTGAAAAACCAAAACCCCCCATTTACTTTATGCACTCTTGTTTTGGGAATAGATATTACATTTGAAAATGGTGCTATTAGATATATTCTCACGCATTCCCTGTAGGATCGACCTCAACTCTGGTTGAGTTCTATATTTGATCAACGACCGCTTTACTATTCCTTTTGGAGTGTAAATTTGGGCGTATCACTAACATGTACATCACACACTTCCCTCATATTATACCAACCCTTAACTACTAGGTAAAGATTAGTAATTAAAATCTCATAGCCAATAATCAATCAACACATTCCCTCTTCATAACTCAAGTACCTCTCACCTATTTACTATATCTCATCTTGCTAAGCTTATTATTATATGAATTTAACGGGGCTCTCCCTTAGAATCATGATCCTAGTTTAAATCTATCATCTCAAAAGTGCTCTGTTTCCTCTATTCAACATCTATACTTCACCCCCATTAATACGAATATCGTAATATATCAACATAAAACTATTTCTAGTTTGAGAACGCTTTATCATATTCTAACAATAACTCTTTCTCTATACCTCATCATAAAAATCATAAGGTACTTATGACTCTTTCATCAAAGTTATGGCAATCGACTAATCACCCCATTACTTACCTAATAGATGCATAACTCTAACTACAAGCCTCACTCAGCCATCACTCTTGCTAGCTCACCCCTTTCTTTCCATCATCGTCCTTCTAATTATGGGATGATTTAATTATACTCAGGGTTTATAAGATCTCAAATCTCATTCTTAGGTGGTAACATTACACTTTTATAGATGTAACTTTCTCTATCATGGGTAACATCAGACGTAAGTTTTGTATAGGAGAGTTCGGGATACATCTAGAGCTAAATCAGATGGACGATTTACATGAGTAATAGTGCATTCTTTCGAATGAATCAACTCAACACACTAGTCGGGTTCTCTCAAGCCTAATGTCGTCTCTCTACTACTTTGATTACTTTATCACAGAGGAACTCACCGAGAAGGATCTAAACATTACTATTTTAAAACACCCCAAAAATGTGCTTCGACTTCATATTCTTGATCGACGTCAAAATTGAGTGGGAAATGGGTATCACCTTAATTTTAGAGGACTTATAGTGAAAAATAATTTTCGCAAAACAGTGTCTATCCGCACCCAGGCCATGAAGCGCCTAGGGCGCGGAGCAGTGTTAATTTGCCCTCCACATTGGGACAATGTGTGTGTGTATGTGTATACACACACACACACACATATATACATACATATGCACACACACATATACCAAATGTGGACCAGTTCAAGTTTTTCTTTAGTTTTTCATTTCGGCCCAAGGGCCTTGGGGTCATAGCGCCATGACCACATATGCATTAAAACACCTATACTTAGCTATTTTCAACCCTATATCACTCAAGACCCTCTCAAAACCTTATCTAACACTTAACCAAATATTTCATCCAAATTCAAGTGTCCCAAGTTTAATTCGGATATCAAAAACTCCATTCAAGCTTCAATTCTCCTTCTAGTCTATATCAAGAGAACCCAAGTTTAAGGTATGTGGGTTCCATCCATTGGGTCCTTTCACCCATAGAGCCCAATCTCCCTTTTTATAAAAATTGCATGTTTCCAAGTTGTATCTTCTATAGGTATCTCTTACAATAGATTTTGATTACAAATTATGTTGGGGTTTTATGAAATGTTGATTGAAAATGCATGTTTGTCTATTCCAAACTTATACTATGAATTGGTTTTGTCTAATGAGACTATGTATGTTTTGAGCTATGAAACTATGATCTATTATAAGATTTGACGATAAATTTCAAGGTATCCTACATGAGGGTTTTACTATATATTGGTGGACTGATTTACATTGAGTTTTCTCATATTATTTCACTCTTGAATTTCATGATTTTAAACAAGCATTACTTGCCTACCAAGTATTTGATAAAATGTCTCAACAAGGATTCTCAAGTTGTTGATGGTCTATTACATGGTTTATAAGTCAAGTGACTCTATGATGATTAAGGGATTATATGTATGTATTGAATTCTTGAAAAAGCTCTATAGTGTTAAAAGTTGGCCACACCTTGTTGAGGGGTGACATGCCAATCACCTTGTTTAGGGGGTGACATGCCTCAACCACCTTGTCAGGGGGTACCACGCCCGTACTACCATGTTGAGGGGTAGATACCTTGAACACCTTGTCGGCGGGTGCCATGCCCGTTGTACCATGTTGAGGGGTAGATACCTTGACCACCTTATCGGGTGGTGTCATGCCCATACTACCATGTTGAGGGGTAGATACCTTGACCACCTTGTCGGGAAGGGGGAGGTGACATGCCTGTACTACTATGTTGAAGAGTAGATACCTCAATCACCTTCCAAGGGAGTGACATGCCTTGGATTCCAAGTTCTAGTTGCTTGGTCTACAATTATGGTCTCCTTAGACACATGTAATCTAAATTTGCAAGTTAAATGATTTACAAGCATGTTTTACCTCGACCATTGATCATGCATGCCATATTGATATTATACCTATGCATTGGTTATTACTATGTATTTTTACCATGTTGGCTTATGTTTTGTTGGATTGCATCCTACATACTTAGTATATTCAAACGTACTAATGCATACTCTATGCCTACATGATGTTACTATGTTGGAACTGGATCACCTCTTGATCATCCTCCACATGGCTAGTTCATGCTTTGAAAGTTAAGCTTTAGTGAGTCCTCAAGTCTGGGGACACTAGCTATGCTACTCTTACTTTTGAGATTTCTTTATGTTGAATACTTCATACTGTGAGGGTGAGCCCGAAAAGTGTCTTAGCCCCCGCTTCAATCTATTTTAGAGGTGTTGTTGGAACAATTGATGTACTTATACTTTGAGCTTTGACTCTTTTATGTTTTATAAATATCAAGACTTCCCTTAGTTCCGCTTCCCTTATTTATACCTCTTGTCGTTGTTTATTTTGCTTTCACGACCAGGGATGTGTGGATGATATGCTAAGAGGCTTATTTGGGGTCTCTTCGGGTTCTCATTCGCCGTGTCACAGCTAGGCCCTAGGCTTGGGTCATGACAAACTTGGTATCAAAGCACTAGGTTGTTAATGCTCCTCGCAATCCAACACACCACATCGATTAAAGTCTTGTTCATGGTTGTGAAGTATACCACAACTATGAGTAAGAGGCTATGAGGCGTTTTAGGAAATGTTCCCCCTTCCTCATGATCTATGTCGTCCTATGGAAGTTAATGTAAGACATTTCCTCTAACAGACCCCATCGACTCCTCAAGCTCCTCAAGATGGGGGAGTGGTCCGTGATGAGTTATGAGATTCTATCACCATGTTGGCTCATGCTATGACTAACCAAGTCAACCAAAGGGCCCAAACTTCTTATGCTCCTACTCTAGCCTCAAGGGTGAGGGATGTTACGAGGATGAATCCACTAGAATTCCATCGGTCCAAGGTGGATAAGGATCCCTAAGAATTCATTGATGAGGTATAAAAGGTGTTGTCCATTATGGGGGTTAATTTGGAGGAAAAACCGAAGTTGGCGACCTACCAACTCAAAGGGATGGCTCAAATATGGTTCACTCAATGGAAGATGGAGAAGGGGAATGGTGATGCTATCCCTTACGAGGAGTTCAAAACAATATTTGTCAACCGGTTCTTTCCTATTGAGCTAAGGGAGGCGAAGATGCTGGAATTTATGAACCTTAAGCAAGGTTCTATGAGTGTGAGGGAGTATGGCCTCAAGTTCAATCAACTCTCCAAGTATGCCCCATAATTGGTTGCCGAGCCAAGGTCGAGGATTAATAAATTTGTGTCAAGTGTGTCTGACTTGGTCAATGAGGAGCGTCGTACTGCCATGCTAATAGGTTATATGGATTTTTCCTGCCTCATGACATATTCGGAACAACTAGAGGGGGAAAAGCTTAGAAAGATAAGAAGTAGTGAGTCCAAGTGTAACAGCCCGAACCCCACACGTGCATATATTGTCCGCTTTGCCAGCCATGGGTCGCCCATGCACCAGCGCACAGTTTTGTTTCTCCCA
>JAPFFP010107292.1:0-19038 GCA_026153255.1 Solanum medicagineum
TATGGCCACTGTAAATATGGAATAGAATATGTTATTATAGGAAATAAGTTTAGAAAAATCCCTTGATTCAAGGGATTACTAAGAATTAGGGATTGATTAGTTTAGATTATGTTGTTACTTTATCTCTTATAAATATTGTACAAAATTATGAATGACATATACTTTTTTCTGCATTATACTTTTCTGCAGTATATTTTTCTGCAGTATCACTTTTCTGCAGTAACACTTTTCTGCAGCATCATAACTTTCATGGAGGACATTTCAGTTATCCTCTTAACTTCCTATGGATCGTGATAACAGGACGCTCATGTGGTATGCGAACCAATTTTAGTTTCCATGCTACAATAACACCAGAACTTGCTCCTCCACCCACTCTTATCACCGAAAACCAATTTTTATTCATCTTTCTGCGAAGAATATTTCCATTGACAAAGTCCAAAATGTAGTTTGTCCTAATCCATGGAGGAAGAATTGTTTCATTGGTTCTACTCTTCAGTTACTAAAATGGAAATATAATGGAAGAAATGAAAGGAGACTCAAATTGAGAAAATATTTACCTGTTCCAGGAGTATGAAAGCCTTGAATTTCTCTGAGAATGGCATTGGCGAACCCCCAAATACCTTGTTTTACTTCACAGTTTTGCAGGTTGGGTCATCCCATGTTAACACAAGATCGGTATTAAGGTGAGTTAAAAAATCTGATTCATATTGGACGAAATTGAACTTGTTGAGCAAGTCAAGAAAGTATAGCTCCGAAAGGCAACAACTTTGAAAGGTGAAGAAGGCGAAAAAGAAGTGTCGAAGTCGATTAGCTGTTTTGAGAGGCAGTTAGATGGATCATAGAGTTGTATTTCTTGGTGCGGGTAGTCTATATTACGTATATAAAGATCTGCTGCACCTGGAAGATGTAGAATTGATCTACCTTGATTGCTGCATCTAAGACTGAAACCAGGATAGCTACAGTTTTGAAGGTTCTGACCTTGTCGTTATTCCCACATATGGAATCTGGGCAATTGTATATAGAATTTCATTAACACAGACTACATGACAACGAAATTTTAAAAGCTGGCGAAAACGTGACAAAAGGCAGAGCCATTTGTGGTAGCAGGTGCTCCAAGTTACTGGGCTTCCACTGGAACTTCAATGACATACTGTAAACTTGTACCAAGGAAATAAATAGCTCGAGAGTAATATATAAAGGGCATTGATAACATATATACAACATTTGTAGTTCAGTTAAAAGTGCTTCAGTGCACACATCTACAATATTTGCTACACAATGAACCACTATGCGAATAATTATTGGCAAGTTGTTAAAGAAAAAACAAAAATGCAAACTAGTTAATTAACCTACTACTATTCTTATCCCGGATAGGAGGCGCTACGTGGCTGTTTTGTGCCGTCTCTGTGACCATCTTAGTTGTCGTCTATGAAGAATTTTCTTTTCTTCACTTTTCTGGTAGAAACTCTTCTCATGGAAGAGGAAGGCCCTTCGGTATTGTCAGCCTGCTCTTTTGAGTTGTTTGTGGTTGAGCCAACTACATTCTAGACTTCCGGTTCCGCTACATCATCCACTTTCTCTTTTTGCCTGTAGAATTAAATGCCGCAAAGCATCAATGTTAGTGTATGTTTAGCGTACTGTTTTGGAAGGGCAATAATGTATCCATTAGGGCAATATGTGTAAGAATGTGGATAGCAGTACAACACTGCCGTTTGTTTCTCTGGTGCTGCAATTCTAAAGCTTCATCGGGAACATAAACTTTTGTCACTGTATAATTTTCCAGCCATGAACATAAACTTTTGTCACTGTATAATTTTCCAGTCCCTCTTTCAAGTAGTATGTGGTCAACTTAAGCCTGAAAATATACTCTTTTCCACAAAGCTGGTCTACTTCAGATGGTATCTTTTTCTGATGGTTGGACATTCTGTTAACCAGAGGACCAAAGTAGTCTCTCCAACCTTGTCTTCTACGTCTTCTCTAGCCTTGTCTTCTACGTCTTTTCCAGCCTTGTCTTCTACATTTATATGTATCTTGTACCTGTGTTTCGTAAAAATGTTAGCATTCATTAAAACGGAATATGTATCTTGTGCCTGTGTTTCGTAAAAATGTTAGCATTCATTAGAACGGAAGCTATAGGTAGTACATTGTTATGTATTTTGTTACCTTAATGACTGGGAACTCGCACAGTTTCTCGCCTTGGGGCAAGTGTAGACATTTTAATCTTTCTGTTGCATAAGTTACAAGAACCGTCATACCAATCAAAGTAATCATCTACTTCTTTGATCCTAGCCCGTACAATAACTGTGCATTCCTGGCATATTTAAAAATTTAAAAAATATCATATTTATATATAACTGAAAGTGGGAAAACAAAATTGAAAGTTGAAATACCAAAATACCCCTATAAAGTTAAGTTATTACAACAATACCATTAAAAGTTATTTTTTAAAAAAAAAAAAACTTAATAAACTCTAAAAAATGTTCATTTATGTCAATATACAAAAATATTTCATGATAAATACTAATAATTACTATTATATCCATAATATTGTCTATTAAGTATCTCAAAATTATAACATATGTAGCATTAATTCTACCTAGAGAAATTAAGAAAATATTAAATTTATATTTATACTAAATGATTTTTAATGAATAAACAAAACCCCAAAGTCATTATCATGCGTTGGCCTATCAAGCAGTTATTCCAAAATGATTAATTAGTATAACATATTTACTCTCTTGGAGTTACTTTTATTTAGTTGTAGTTACCGCAAAAAAGTTACAATTTGTGTCTAATTGACGTCATTTAATTATCAGTTTGTATTTTATTCTTCTTAGATTTTCTTCTTTTTCGTTAGTTTGAAAAAGTTTAGTTGAATAATTGATAAACAAATTATCTATATTAATCTTAAGTAAATTTTTAATCAGTAATGTACAAATAAATATAAAAGCAATTCACAAGAAATAAAAATAATATAACAAATTCAATGAATCCTTTTATTACCTCCCATTATAATACTGTACATAACAAGAATTAAAGTACTTAAATGCACTTGAATAAAGTTTAAATAATCTACTGTTTCAAGCAAATGAAGAGCCTCTATCATTATTCATATATGTTGAATCAACACCAAGTAAAGAAGTCATTATTATTAAATATTAGGTTGGTCATTGCTTTTAAGAACATAAATACTAATCTAACGTAATTATTGACAAAAATCATATGAAAAGACATTTTTGAACAACTATCATGACCCCAAAAATGGGCGTGATGGCACTCGTCTTATCCCACCAAGACAAATTAGCCTACAATCCAACTATAACATTAAAAATGTGAAATTATAATAAAAAAGAAAGTTTAATTACGGACAATAAGTCAACTTAATGAAAATCCCCCAAAACCTGGTTGTCACGTGCACAAACTTCTAATGTATTACAATAGATTCGAAACGCCAGTAATGAAGTCCACACGACGCAGATGCGGGGCTGAAGTATGATATGTTCCTATTCGTGTAATTAGTTAAGATATTTGTTAGCAAAAGTAGCTAGGCACATGCCTTGCACAGGACCCTATTCGGTCTTTTACATTTTGTAGTTTCCTTCATTTTTGCCTTAACTATTTAACTAGCAGGACTTTGTTAATGGTAATCGGCTAGAAATGAATTAAGGATTTAAACTCTTCAAGTTCAACTTCTAACGTTCTTATTTCCCCCCAAAAAAATTTTTAAGGTTAAGAACATTGAAGTTTTTCCTTAGAGTAGTTAACATTGAAGTTATTAAGTTTTAAGAGTTATGAGCTCATATTCACTATTTATTACTGTAACGATCCAACTCAACATTGTGAACTATTATCCAATCTTGGGCCTAGCCCATCACGGATTTTTCCCTTTGGGCTCACCCCAAAAGGGGTCTCACAGTATATAGACCGGTCCTTTACTTATATACCCAGCATCTCTCTTGTGTTTTGCGGATGCCGAACTTCTCATCTCAAGATGGGTTGTTACAATTACAATTTTAGTGAATTTTTGTACATGAATTGTACTTAACCACAAGAAGTACGACAACCTATATCCATCATTGGCTTTTACTATGCTTTGCTTTATTTTCTTTTATAACCTATTGTTTCCTATGCTTAGATTATCATACTGCGCATTGTAATTATTGTTCTATTCTCTGTGGGGTTCTTCGCTATTTTTTTTTAAATGATTGGATATGTTTTATTTGATTTGAAAACTTATCTATTAACTTTTACTGGACATAGACATGTTGCTATTGTAATAAGATTTCTTTTGTAATATTCTGAGACTTCAAATTCTATCAATGAAATTTAAGGAAAATGACAAGATATACTTCTCAACATTATAAAATAGAGTTGATTAGCTTGTTTTAAAAAATGAGTCTCACATTAACTCCAATTTTACACAAATGATAAGATATACTATGTTTAGCTGATAGAATTAAAAAGTTAAAAATAAATAAATTTCTAGTAAGAGAAAATCTATATCGGAGTATATTTGACCCTTTCTCGCAATGTTCAAGTCTATATTGATCTAGATATATAACTTAATTTGTCTATTTACTTTTTTAAAAAATTATATGAGGAATAAATCAAAATGTCACCAACATCAAGTGAAAATAAATGTCTCAATTTTTCTAGTGAAGGAGGACAATTAACGGGAAATTAAAGATAACATAGGAAAATCAATGAACCAAGCATAAGAAAAAAAAAAAGTAAATAGAGTTGTAGGAATCTTACTTTTAATGGTTGACTTGTGATTGGAGTGGGTGCTAGTATGACTTTTGTGTTGTAGAGAATATTTTGTCTAACCTGTAAAATAATACATATGACTATTAATAATTTACAAAAGAAACAAAAAGATTAACAAATGATTCTCTTTTGTGTCAATTTACCTATTGTAAATTATTTTCAACAAATTAATTGAATAATGAGTGTTGTAGAAAACTTATTAGCTTTCTCAATTATGAGCACACAACGATTAGGAAAGGAAAATAATAATTAGGTAAAAAAAAAAGTAAAAAATTATGGAATGATACTGCTCAAATGATTTATGCATCTCAAGTAACAAATAAAACAAATCTAATAGAGTAATCTTTGTTAGAAAGAAACATAATGCTATTCGAGCACTACTAATTTTTGGCACATAGGGAACTATTTCCCGACATGTGTTTACTTCGTGATTTGAGGATGCCATGTGAAGATATACAGAAATAAAATTTATTCAAGAACAGATCTCAAGAATGATAGAAAAAAAGAAATGAGACTTAAGGGGTGAAATATCATGGTGTATATATAGATAATTAAATTAATAAAATAGAAAATATTTTTTAATAGAGATGAGGATACAATTAATATGACCAGATTGAAAATGCTCTTTAGAAAATATAATAATGGCATTCCCTATATTTGGATATTTTTTAAAATTAAAATTTGGTCAATTATTATTTATTGCTTTAATATGTAGATTAATATGAGCAGATATGTTGAAAATGCTCTTCTGAAAATATAATAATGGCATTCCCTACATTTGGACATCTTTTTAAAATTAAAATCTGGTCAATTATCATTAATTGCTTTAATATGCAGATAATATGACAAATTCTTATAATTCAATTTTCATGTGAACATAATTAATAGATCATCAATAACAAAAAATAAAATAATTTATGGATCATCAAATTACAACTTACTTGTTGACCATTTTTCAAATTATTGCTATTGAATTTTTCAAAGTTGAATGTTAATTATCCCATATGTGCCTACTTAAAAAATCACTTTATAGACACTATACCTATTAGACACGTAAACTCGTACGTGACTTATAGGTCAATATATACTATTTGTATTGAACTTAATTTAATATAAGGTTACTAATTATTAGATATATTTATATAACTTTTGTAATAATGGAGAAACTATAATTTCTAACAAATTTGTTTGATGCATAAGGAATGCAAAAATCACGATATAATAAGCTCGTGTGTCATCAAAGATAGTAAGAAAAGATATATTCTCTATAGGGATTAGTTCAAACATTGTTAAATTAAGTCTTGATATAACACTGTTCAGCGGAATTTATGTACTATATTGAGATGGTTATAAACCATAAGTAATCAACTCAAATTATTAAAAAAAACTCAAATTAATTATGGAAAATTTGAGAGTTGAACAACAATAATTACTTCATGCCTCGAGAGGGTACCCTAGGAGTGGCCGATACTTTGAAACCATTGTTTGTCTCCAAGAGAACAACTTAGTCTCATTACTCATTCATTCACCAGTCAGGCACTTAGATGAAAATAGAGAATACTTATGTGGGCTCTTAATATTAACATTGTAGAAAGAAATTGTCACAACCCAACTTTTTAGGTCATGATGGCACATGTTAGATCACGCCTACAGGCAAGCCAAACCAACCTAAGGTACCCTTCCTAAATCAGTAAACATGGCAATACAAGTTCTAATAACACAACCACAACCTACACAAAACCTAGAAGTCATCTGCATGTAGCTACTATAGACTCAAGCACTCTCTCTCTCTCTCTCTCTCTCTCTCTCTCTCTCTCTCTATATATATATATATATATATATATACACTATAACACCCGATAAAATTACCAAAATATCTCTAGAGGAGAGATATGCACATAACGCGTCATCCCATGCTCCGATGGCAAATCCAAGGTCGGATATGCGATTAGCATGAATAATTGAGTGGGCAAGTCGTCTCGGTTGATTTTTAGAGTAACCGGATAAAAAGATAATTTTTTTATACGAAAAAGATTTCTAGAATAAGTGCGCAACAGGTGTGTGACGCACACCTGGCGCGGAGTTACACTTAATTCTGGTCCAAATATTTTCTACGGGATTAGAAAACTTGATTGGAGAATTTTCGGCAAAAATCTTCTCCAGGATACCTAGTCCGCATCATGGACTAGGTTGCACCCAGGCAAACTTTTTTCAAAGCTTTGTGAGGGGCATTCCAGACCTTTCCCAAGCCCTCCTAAACTTAAAACACGATATAAATGGGTCATTTTGAGCATTAAAAGGGTTTTAGTAACCATTCCTAAGCCTTTCTAAGTTCTTGAAAAAGATTAAGGCTAAACAAAAGAGAATGTCACACCCCGGGAGAGTACCCTAGACGCAACTGACACTCGAGACTATTGCTAGCCACTAAGTGAACCACCTAGTCTTATTGCATTCGTTCATTCAACTCATATGCGAAAGATATAAAGAGAATAATAGAATAGCAGTAGGCTATCACAATATCTATTATATAAAGTACGAAAGAAGTGTCTCAATAGAAAAGAAATGGGAAATAAACAATCCCGACATCAACAATCAACTGTCTTTGTCTATGAAGCTCTATAGCTATCCTCTAAGAAGATAACATGATAGTCCATCGCTACCACAATCATGAATAAAAGACATCAAAATAGACAATAAAGAATAAACATGTCCTCCGAAAGCATGGGAGGACTCACCAAGTCTTTGTTTGGAAATCAGCGAACCTCAATGATTAGGCTGCTGAAGTCCTCTGTCTATAGAATCTGCATCATAAAATGATGCAGCACCAAAGGAGCGTTAGTACGTGGAATATACTGTATGTAAAATGGGCTAAAGTAAATGATAATAGCTCATCAAACTCAACCTCAACTCAAGGTAAGGAATAGAACTCTATCACATCACCATCGATCCAGACTCGCACTATCACATCAACATCAGAGTACTGTCATTAGGGGAGCTATCTGGGAGTTTCTTGGACCTACACCCACCACCTATGAGCCGATGATGGTGCAACGAAAGAATATTTTTGTGACATCTGCCCAGTACCTTGTCGCGGTAGCACGACGTACATTGGGGGGGGGGGTTTATAGTAACATCAAGTCATCTTTTGGGACTAAGGAAACATCTGTTCTCGCAGTCCAATCCTCTTCTACGCTGGCCACGTAGTTACCAAGTGCGAGTGCGATTCACCCTTACTCATCTTTGGTGCTCAATACTCATCCTGGGACTCAATATGCTCATAAGTCTATCAATTCATCATGAAGTTCCATCACTCATCCCCAACGGGCAAGAACACTCAATTTACTCATCATTTATCAACTCAAGGAGTACGATCATTCCTTCAAAAATAAGGTTCAGTCCTATTAGGCTCTAGGAACACTAATTCAATCAGTTAAACCATCAATAGCCTTATCCTAGTACTCAGACTCCAACAATTTACACATTCAGACAATTATGGCTCTAGACATTACCCTAAGTTCATTCTTGAAGTATTAAACAAAGGGAATCATCCAATTTAGGTATACAATCCTACAATAATACATATAATCAATAAATACATGATGATCATCAATTTGAGACAATATATGGAAATCAAAGATAATGTTCAGGAAATAAATGTAATGTCCAAGAAGTTCTTCAAGAATCACTACTAAAGACTCATCAACTATCAATTGTCAATCTACCACATGTATTGGGGCACATGGAAAAACAATTCCATGCTCTGAGTAGCCTTTACATTCCTGGAATGATGAATAAACAAGTTTCCCTCCAAGAATTTGCACCCGAATTTGAAGCCCTCCACTCTCTGTTCTTCTTTCTCTCAGGAACTCTCGTTTAAACTTAGAAAAAAATGGGTTTGTAAAATCCTTTCGTACGAGTTAATACTTATAAACACGTTTTGGGACTTAAATATAGGTTTGGAATGACCAAAATATCCTTCCCGTAATTTAAAAGGAAAATTTTAAAATTGGTGTACTGGTCCGTGATTTTTTGGAAAATTCAATTCTTGTCAAAAAATTGAAGAAAAACTTAAGTGTGTCTCCGCATTCTGTCCACGTCGCGCCAAGGACGCGGATAGACACTATTTTGAAAGAATTAGTGAAAATTATTTTTCGCTCCGGTTGTTCTTAAATCAGGTCAAGACCATTTTTTGACTTGATTTTCCGCGTTGATCGCAAATCAGGTCTCGTATTTCCCATCGGAGCTTTGGAAGACGCACAATTACATTTTAGGGGCATTTTGATAATTTCACGGGGTGTTACATCATCTCCCTCTTGGGATCATTCGTCCTCGAATGATGAGTAAGAATAGAATAAAAGCACGAATGTCCTCAAATCCTGTCTCATTCCTCACTCGGGAACACTCAGGATCTCACTACCCATCACCTATCTAGTTCTATCTTAAACTCGGGAATAAAATAAGACAATTGCATCAACTCTATGGAAGGAGACATTCAATAACGTTAAGTATAAGGACATTTACCTTCAACATCATCATCATTTGGCATGAATAGGTGCAGGTATTTGAGTTTTATTGCTTCCTCAACTTCCCACATAGCTTCCTCAACAAATTGATTCCTCCATAGGACTTTAATGGAGGCTATCTCTTTATTCCTCAGCTTATGAACTTGTCAGTTAAGGATCTGGACTGGAATGTTTTCATAAGATAGACTATCCTTCACTGCTGTACTCTCAATAGGAATTGCTAAGGTAGGATCCCCCAAGCACTTCTTTAGCATCGACACATGGAACACCAGGTGAACTCCATCTAGCTCGAATGGTAAGTCTAGCTCATAAACAACCTTCTCAATTCTTCTCACGATCTCGTATAATTCGATATAACGTGGACTCAACTTTCCCTTCTTACCAAACCTCATAAGACCCTTCATGGGTAACACCTTCAAGTACACCCAATCATCCACCTCAAATTCCAAGTCTCTTCTTCTCACATCCGTATATGACTTTTGATGACTCTGGATTGTCTTCAACCTCTCTTTGATGACTTTCACCTTCTCCATAGACTGGTGGACAAGATCTGGTCCGATCAACTCCGCTTCACCAACCTCGAACCAGCCAATTAGTGATCTACATCTTCTCCCATATAATGCCTCATATGGGGCCATCTGAATGATGGCATTGTAGCTATTATTGTACGCGAAGTCGATCAATGGTAGATAACTATCCCAATTTCCTTTGAACTCGATGACACGTTCCTGCAACATATCCTCCAAAGTTTGAATGGTGCGCTCTGCCTATCCATCTTTCTGAGGATGAAAAGTTGTGCTCAAATTCACTTTTGTACCCAATTCCTTCTGGAAAGATCTCAAAAATTGAGAGGTGAGTTTAGCTCCTCTATCCAAGATCATGGACAAGGGAACCCCATGCAACCTCACAATCTCCCGAATGTATAGTCGGGCATACTCCTCAGCTATATTAGTTGTCTTAATTGCCAAAAAGTGGGGTGATTTAGTCATCTTGTCAACAATCACCCATATCAAATCATGTTGCTTTCTTGATCTTGGTAAACCAGTAATGAAATCCATGTTATCATCTCCCACTTCCACTCAAGAATTTCAAAGTTCTGAGCTAACCCACATGGTCTCTAATGTTCAATCTTAACTTATTGGCAATTAGGGCATTTAGATACAAATTCAGCAATGTCTTTCTTCATCCCATTCCACCAATAGACTTCCCTCAAGTCATGGTACATCTTAGTAGAACCGAGGTGAATGGAATATCTGAAGCTATGAGCCTCGGCCATAATCTTATCTCGAACACCGTCGACATTGGACATGCACAATCTTCCTAGATACCTTAACGCCCCATCTCTCCCTTTGGAGAAAATCATCACCTTATGCTTGTGAACTGCTTCTTTCAATTAGAACAAGATAGGTTCTTGGTCTTGCTTCTCCTTCACTTCCGACACTAAGTATGAAGTAGAACCATTCTGAACATTAACCCCACCTTCGTTGTTCTCCTCAAGTTGCACTCCTAATCGAGCTAATCTATGCACTTCCTTAGCTAGTTCTCTTTTTCCTTCCTCCACGTGAGCAGTGCTACCCATAGATATCCTGCTAAGAGAATCAATAACAATGTTAGCCTTACCTGGGTGGTAGAGAATGCTCATATCATAATGCTTGAGCAGCTCCAGCCATCTCCTCTTTTGTAGGTTGAGCTCTTTCTGGCTGAACACATATTGCAAGCTCCTCTAGTCAGTGAACACGTCCATATGCACTCCATACAAGTATTGACGCCATATTTTAAGTGCGAAAACCACTGCTGCCAACTTGAGATCATGAGTCGGATAGTCCTTCTCATGGATCTTTAGCTATTTAGAAGCATAAGCTATCACCTTCCCTCTCTGCATAAGTACACAACCCAATCTATCTTGGGATGCATCACAAAATATCACAAAGTCTCTCATCCCATACCGTCTGGCAAGGTCAATCTAATCTTCAACTCCTGAAAACTCTTTTCACATGCCTCAAACCACTGAAACTTGGCCTTCTTCTAAGTTAGCTTAGTCAACGAGGCTGACAGAGAAGAGAAGCCTTCAAAAAATCTGCGGTAGTAGCCTGGTAAACCCAAGAAGCTTCTTATTTCTATTGGAGAAGTTGGTCTTGGCCAGTCCTTAACCACTTCAATTTTCTCTGTATCCGAGTACCATCTCCTGAAACAACATGGCCCAAGAAGGCCACAGACTTGAGCAAAAACTATCACTTTGAGAATTTCA
Organism: Solanum medicagineum; assembly: GCA_026153255.1. Lineage (NCBI taxonomy): Eukaryota > Viridiplantae > Streptophyta > Magnoliopsida > Solanales > Solanaceae > Solanum > Solanum medicagineum. Next base: position 11,539 of record JAPFFP010107292.1, read on the forward strand.
CATACAACTCATGATCTTTGACCGTTTACAAAACCACTCTACTGTGATTAGCATGCTCCTCCTCATCCTTAGAATATACCAGAATGTCATAGATAAACACAATCACTAACATATTAAGATATCGTCTAAATACCCTGTTCATAAAATCCATGAAAGTTGCAAGTGCATTTGTCAACCCGGATGACATGACCAAGAACTCAAAGTGGCCATACCATGTCCTAAAGGCTGTCTTTGTGATGTCACTTTCCTTACCTTGAACTGATGATAACCCAATCTGAGGTCTATCTTGGAAAAACATGTAGCACCCTGAAGTTGGTCAAATAGATCATCTATACTGGGAATAGGATATTTTTTCTTTATAGTGACCTTGTTTAGCTGTTGGTAGTCTATACACATTTTGAGAGACCCATCTTTCTTACACACGAATAAGATAGGAGCACCCCAAGGTGAGATACTAGGCCTAATGAACCCTTTCTCTAGCAAGTCTTTCAACTGTTCTTTCAATTGTTTCAGCTCTGCAGGGGCCATTCTATAAGGTGGAATTGAAATGGGTTTGGTCTCGGGAAGAACATCACTCCCAAAGTCAATCTCACTAGTAGGAGGGACTCCAGGAAGATCATCAGGAAACACCTCAAGAAACTCATTTACAATTGGGATGACTCAAAAGCAGCAGATTCAACATCATCAGATTTGACTCGCACGAGGTGGTAAATGCAACCTTTGGAGATCAGCTTTCTAGCTCTAAGATAAGGATGAATTTTACCTTAGGGCCAATAGAACTCCCTCTCCACTCTAAGACAGGCTCATTATGAAATTGAAACTTAACAATCCAGGTTCTACAGCCAATAGAAGCATAACAGGCATAAAGCCAATGCATGCCAAGTATCACATCAAAGTTAACCATCTCCAATTCTACCAAGACAGCTAAGGTATCTCTATGATAGGTAGATACTACATAGTCCTTGTAGACCCTCTCAGCTAAGATAGACTCACCAGTAGGAGTAGAAATAGCTAAAGGTTCAAGCAAGCATTCTGGAAGAAACCCAAACTTACTAGCCAAAAAAGAGGTCACAAAAGACAAGGTGGCACTCGGATCGAGCAATGCATAACAATTAAAAGAAAAGACTCAAAGTATACCTGTACAATATCTGGTGCAGCCCCTTTCTCCTCTCGATCACCCATAGCATAAAGGTGATTCGTCTTGCCTCCTGAACTAGTAGTGGTACTACCCCTCTATTGACTGCTAACGGGGGCGCTGCAGAGGATTTTGCCCTATTGTTCTCTTCACATCATCTCCTCTACGGACACTCATGATGAAAATGACTTGCCTGCCCACATAGGAAATAAGCATCTATGCCCAGACGACACCTTCCTAGATGGAGCTTCCTATAATTGCCATAGGGTGGCTTTCCCTTCGGGCCCTGAGTCACACTGCCCTGAGATAGTGTGCCCTGAGCCCTAAAATTTGGGAATCCCCGTGAACTCTGATCATACCTGTTTGGCTGAACGGGCACACTAGCTACAGAAGGTACATGATAGTGATTTCTTTTGGAAGTAGGACTTGTTGCACTTATTTTGGCTTTGCTGGCTAGGCTCATGCCTAGTTGATCTTGCCTTACTGTTCATCTACTCCTCTCTATCTTTCCTCTTATCCTCCTCTGTTTGCTGGGCATACACCATAATTCTGGAGATGTCCATGCTAGGAATCAACAGAGTCGTGTTACATTCTTTTTGCATATGTCTGCCCAGACCAGACACGAACTTCCTCATCCTCGCCCTCATGTTTGGCACAATCTCCGGAGCATACCTAGACAAATTGATGAACTTGAGGCTGTACGCTTTCACGGTCATCCCTCCCTGCTTCATATTCACGAACTCATCCACCTTCGCTCCCTCAACTCTTGAGGAAAGAAGTGGTCAAGAAAGGCTATCTCAAACTCTTCATAGGCTGCAGGCTCCGCACACTCACCTCTAATCTCCTTCTACTTATTGTACTAGACATTAGTAACATCTATTAGTTAGTAGGAGGCAAGCTCAACTCTCTCAATCTCATCAGTATGCATCTCCTTCAAAACCTTATACGTCTCATCAATAAAGTTCTGTGGGTCCTCTTCCACCTTCGACGTCATATACAATGGCGGGTTCATCCTCAGGAAGTCTCTAAGTCAGGTTATAGTAGAGGGCTTGTGTGAGCTAGAGTTAGGAGATTGCGTACCCTAATTGTTTCCCTGGGAGGCTACCAATTGAGTCAGCATGGTGATGGCTCCCCTAAATTCTTCCTCGGTAGTGGGAGCCGACTAGGGCCAAGCAAAGGGCGCTTGTAGGACCTCAGCAGTCCTAGTGGGGCATCCCCATCTCCTAGCCTCTGGCTGAATTGGGACCTTTGGTTGAGCATTTGCAACATCAGGGGCTGGGGCATCTCTCTGAACCGTTGCTCTCTTTGGCGGCATTTTCTGTAAACATATAACGCACGAGTTAAAACGAGATTTACATAAGGTTAAACTCTATAGCGCGAATTCAGATAATGAAAGGAGGGTAACCTTTCCTAATGTCATGTAGCCTCCTTCTTATGAAGTGTGGTGCACAAAACACCCATAAACAAGACTCTACTAGACACTGCTTCATAGACTCCCTAGGAAACTCGAACTCTATGCTCCGATACCAAGTTTGTCATGCCCCGGGAGGGTACCCTAGACGTAACTGACACTTGGAGACTATTGCTAGCCCCCCAAAAGAACTTCTAGTCTCATTGCATTCATTCAATCAACTTATATGTAGAAGAAATAAAGAGAATAATAGAATACGAGTGCGCTGCCACAATATCTATCATATATACAAAAGAAGTATCTCAATAGAAAAGAAATGGGAAATAAGCAATCCTGACATCAACAATCAACTGTCTGTGTCTATGAAGCCTCTATATCTATCCTCTAAGAAGTAACCATGACAAGCCATGACTACCTCCCACAATCAAGAATAAAAGATATCGAAATAGATAAAAAGAATAAATATGTCCTCTGAAAACATGGGAGGACTCACCAAGTCTTTATCTTGAAATCCCTGAACCTCAACAATTAAGCTGCTGAAGTCCTTTGGCTACAGAATCTGCATCATAAAACAATGCAGAGCCAAATGGGTATTAGTATGTAAAATAGGCTAAGGTAAACGATAACAGCTCATCAAACTCAACCTTAGCTCATGGTAAGGAATAAAACTCTATCATGTCACTATCGATCCAGACTCACACTATCACATCAACATCAGAGTACTATCATTAGAGGACATATTTGGGAGTTTCTTAGACCTACACCCAACACTTATGAGCTATTGATGGTACAACAAAGCAATGTCATTGTGGCATCTTCCTAGTACCTTGTCGGGGTAGCAGGTACATGGGGGGTTAATAATAACATCAAGTCCTAAAGACTAAGGAAACATCCGTTCTCATAGTATCATCCTCTTCTACGCGGGCCATGTAGTTACCGAGTGTTATTGGAACTCACTCTTACTCATATTCAGTGCTCAATACTTCTCCCAAAACTCAATATGCTCAAAAGTCTATGAACTCATCAAGAAGCTCGATCACTCAGCCCCTACGGGCAAGAATACTCAGTGTAATCATCATTTATCAATGCAAGGAGTAAGATCATTCCTTAAAACTAAGGTTTAGTCCCATTAGGCTCTAGCAACACTAATTCAAGCAGTTAAACCATCAATAGCCTCATCACAGTACTCAGACTCCAACAATTTACACATTCAGACAATTACGACTCTAGACATTACCCCTAAGTTCATTCGGAAGTATTAAATAAGGGGAATCATGCAATTTAGGTATACAATCCTACAATAATGCATATAATTAATAAATACATGATGATCATCAATTTGAGACAATATATGGAAATCAAAGATAATGTTCAAGAAATAAAGGTAATGTCCAAGAAGTTCTTCAAGGATCACTACTCAAGACTCATCAACTATCAATTGTCAATCTACCACATGTATTGGGGCACATGGAAGAACAATTTCATGCTCTAAGTAGCCTTTACATACTGGAATTACGAATAATCAAGTTTTTCTCTAAGAATTAGCACCCGAATTTGAAACCCTCCACTCTTTATTCTTCTTTCTCTCAGTAACTCTTGTTTAGACTTAGAAAAAAATGGGCTTTTAAAACCCTTTCATACGAGTTAATACTCTAAAACATATTTTGGGAGTTAAAAATGTATTGGGAATGACCAAAATACTCTTATCATAATTTAAAAGGAAACTTTTAAAACTAGTGTACTGGTCTGTGACGCATTAGGGGCGCGGACTAGTACATTTTTGCTATTTTTTGAAAATTTCAATTCCCGTTGAAAAATTGAAAAAAAACGTAAGTGTGTCTCAGCGTCCTGTCTGCGTCATGCCAAGGATACGCATAGACACTATTTTGGAAAGAATTAGCGAAAATTATTTTTCGCTCCGATTGCTCTTAAATCGGGTCAAGACCATTTTTTGACTCGATATTTCGCACTGATCGCAAATCCGGTATCGAACTTCCCATTGAAGCTTTGGAAGTTGAGTTGTGCGCATGATTACATTTTAGGGGCATTTCGGTAATTTTACGTGGTGTTACAGAAAAGAGGAGCATAAATTCGAGGAGTTTGAGGAGAGTTCTTTAAGGATTGATAGTCAAAAGCTTCAAACCAAGTAAGTAAGGCTAAACTAAAGCATAAGATTGTTCTTCCATGTGCCCCATTGATGGTAATAGAGGAGTTGAGAGTCCATGAGTTCCCACAAATGTTTCTTGAAATACTTTCTTGAATATTTTCTTGAAAATTGTATATATAACATGTATGTTAATGATCATCATAGAGTTGATTTCCCAAATTATATTCTTTTCATGAGACATTGTTTAAACCCTATATGTTATTTTGTGAAAGCATGCATGAATGAACCTAGGGATGGAGTCTAGAGAGTTGACTTCAGTATGTTTATTGTAATGTTGATGTGAGTATGAAGTTGAGTTAACTAAGCTTGATGATCATATGAGTGTTCATAATTGAGTTCTAGAGTTCTGTCCAAATGACTTCCTCTTAATGACTGATCTGAGTCCTTGAGCTATCCAATGAGAACTGAGTTGATGAGTTGATTGATGTTAGGCCGAAGGGCCCCGTTTAAGTTGAGTTGATGAGATGATGAGAGTCTCTATGTTTCTAATTGAGATGATGAGTGCCTCTATGAGGCTAATCGAGATAACCGATTGAGATGGGAAATTTTGTGAGCATTGAGTCTTGGGAGTAGTATCGAGCACCAAAATGAGTAAGAGTAAATCCAACTCGCACTCATTAACTACTTTGCGAAGTGTAGGTGAGGATTAGAACCATTACATTGAGGTTCCCTCTTGAGTTAGAGTCCCCGAAAGCAATAGAGGACTTGTTGAGGCTAGATCCCTAGTGAGCCTAGATCCCTAGTGGATTCAGTTCGTTCTTTACCTGGAAAGTATGGAACGGCTTTGGCAACATCAACAGGATTGTTGTACAATCACTTTCTCATAAGTGATTGTTATCAATTTAGAGAAACTCCCAGATAGTCCCCAAACTTAGTACTCTGAGTCGAGTCGAGTTGAATTGAGTTCCACTGAGTTGAGTTGAGTTCCATTGAGTTGAATTGAGTTGATTAATGAGGTTTGATTGATTGATGGGTCACTTGTCTATTCTTTATTCTTGCTTTAGATGAATATTTGACATTCTGATTGACTTTATTCTGAGTTACTATTATTTCCATATTATTCTACCTGTTTTTGTTTCATTCAGCCATTTTACATACTCGTACATTCCACGTATTGACATCTCCTTTGGACTGCATCATTTTATGATGCAGAGGCACGTACTATGGATTGTCAACAGGCGCATCGTTGAGGATGTGAGCATTTATCTAAGTTGGTGAGCCTCCCTTACTTCGGAGGAACATTGTTATATTTTCATCTAGCTTTATAGAGTTAGACTTGAGTTCGCTTTACTTTTGAGTTGAGGTAGCAATGGGTCTCATTGGCACCATTTGATAGTTATAGAGGCGTCATAAACTAGAGTTGAGTTATCAATGTTTAAATTCTATTGATCTAGCTTCTTTCAGACTAACCTATTTTATTTATATTATTTTGAGACTGAGAGTGCCCATTTATCTTCTTTAGTCTTTCCCTGATTGATAGAGTTTGTTGAATGAGTTGATGTGATCAGGCTAAGTTGTTCGCTTAGGGAATAGCAATAGTCTCTAGGTATCAGTCACGTCTATGGTACCCTCCCGAGGCTTTACACACACACATACACACACACACATATATATATAAGTATGTATGTATGTATGTATACACACATGATAATAGTAGTAATAATATATACATAACCAAGAGAAACTCAGACATATCAAGTCACTGCTATAAAGTACAAGGTCAACGTCTGAATACAATAGACGACCGCCAAACATAAGGGGTCTGCAAAATTTCCAGAGTTGCTGATGACCAAAGTCTCTTGAACCATCCATAAGCCTCTACCTCTATGATCGTGGCTTGTAGCTGGACCTGCACCACAAGAAGATGCATAAATCTATGTGCGAATATCGATAATAGGCACCTAGTAGGCATTATCGACCGATTGTGTGAAATACAATAAATATAGTATGCCAAAATGTATGGGTAAACAAAGTTGAGGTGAGTACATAGAAATCTATCCAGTAGATTCAACTGATTGGGTAACAGAGATCGAATAAGTATGCGATAACAAAGAATACTACCACCTGCAAGGAAAGGGTTAGTGTACAATATAAGTATCTATAAGAATAGAATTAAAATAACAATGACAGTCAATAATGCAATGCACATGTATTGTCCGAATGCAATGCAGGAGGTGAAATCACGATAGACTCTGGTACTTGTGTATACATCTACCTAGTTGAAGCTACCAGATAGAACCCATAGGAGTCTCGTCGGACCATATATAAAATCTCTCAAGTCACATGACAGTCGCTGGTGCTGATGATACCTTGACAAACTCTGGCACCGGTAATGAGGTCTCTAGTATCTCAATGGACTCTTGCACCGATGATACCTTAGCGGACATTGGCATTGGGAGGGAGATATCAAGTAATACTTCAGTCTCAGAGCCAATGCAATATAAATGCAATGCATGCCAAATCACAATATCAAGATATATATCAATGGTATTATGCCTTGGCAGACTCTGGTGCAAACAAGTAAATCTCATGTAATAAGACTATCTCAAGTATCTCAGTGTCTCTTTGGTAAAGATGCAATATGATATGTATACATGCCAATGTGTTAGAACCCGTATTTTGAACATTTGAAATGCTTGCGAAATTTGGACGAATATTGGAAAATCTCGCACAATTCGAGACTTAAGTGTTTATTTTAAAGGTTTAGACTAAGTGGATTTTTTTTATATAAATTATTCTTGGGAGTTAAAAGTCGTAAAATCCTTAATTGGTCCAAGTTGGGAAAAG
>JAPFFP010107302.1:0-19037 GCA_026153255.1 Solanum medicagineum
CACACACACACACACACACACACACATATATATATATATATATATATATATATATATATATTCAATTGGGTGTCACGTTATGGTACGATAATTGTTACGACCCATTTTGATATGGGATATCCCACATTGGGAAAACACAAGAGAGATAATGGGTATATAAGTAAAGGACCGGTCTATATACTCTAAGGCGCCTCCAGGTGGGAGCTCAAAGGGATAAATGCGTGATGGGCTAGACTTCACATTGTTAGGCTAGGTCATTACAGATGGTATCAGAGCCACTCTTGTGTCAGCCTTGTCGATGTGGGGCTAAAGTTCAATTGAGTTTATGCGAATCCCGATAAGGCTAGGCAAACCTCAATGCTGAGTCTAGGTGAATGCCATACGGTAGGCCAAACCTCAGCGAGGACACTGAGTCTATAGAGGGGGTGTATGTAACAACCCATCATGAGATGAGATGTCCCACTTCGACAAAACACAAGAGAGATGCTGGGTATATAGGTAAAGGGATGGTCTAAATACTGTGAGGCGCCTTTTGGGGTGTGCTCAAAGGGAGAAATTCATGATGGGCCAGGCCTAAGAGCAGACAATACTTCACAGTATTGGGGCAGGGCGTTATAATAATATTAAGGGGAAACATGTAAAAATAATTTAATATAATCAATTTCAAAGAACCTATCTCCCAAAAGAACTGTGATGTGAAGGCCTAAGTCCTTATGTGTATTGTTGATATCGTTGATTTGTTGTGTACTTGTTCTTGTAGTTGCTACATATTAAGTGTCATGGTTGATTTCCTGTTATAGCTTTACGTATATTGATTTGTATTTTGAGTCGGCCGATGATACATGCTCAGTACATGTTGTCCGTATTGACCCCTACTTGTATTTTTCTTGTTTTTATTTTGGTGGAGTACAATGAGTGTTCAACCAACTTCTACTCGCCCTCTCTCTAGCCAGCCTTCAACACATCAGGTGCCAGGGTGAGCTATTTCTCTAGATCATGGTTGATCCTATTAGTCTTGTCATGGTGCCCTTAGCTTTCGGACATAAATCACTTGTTTATTCATTTTGATGTTGATATTCTTAAACTTGGTATTTTGAGATTAGTATCCTTGATGTGATGACTTTAAGGTTTTGGGGAATGTTATGCAATAGAATAGTGGTTTTTATTATTTCTTGTTTATAAGTTGATATTCCAATTAATTTCGTATTTCATAAGTTGAACCTACTAATATAGGTTGGGATTTGTATCCTTGGTTTGCGCACCTAGGAGGGTAAGTGTAGGTGCCACTCACGACCCGTCTTAGGTCGTGACATGATGACAACTAAGTATTGATAAGAGGTTGCTAGTAGAATTCCCTTACCTAATCCGCCTCAAGTCTTATTGGTGCTAATTCAAATTCCACAAAATAATAGTACATTAAACTAATCAATCATAAGCTATAAGTTTCATTGAACCATCAATGTTGTACATAGAATAGCTCATTCACCTTATGATTCAACTATTTGAGAATGCTCCTTATCACAAGTAAAATCCATGAGCAGGTGAGAAAAATATTTCACCAGCATTCATTTATTTCACTAAAGGGCTTTTATGATCATAATAGCTTTTATAAATCTCTTGTTGAAACCTTTAGAACTCAAGACACAATTATTGAAAATTTGGGTAAACTAGGTGGATACAATGTGAATTTATCTTTAAAATATGTAATTCAAAGAGATTATACACATATGTACAATGAAATTAATCAATTATAATAGTAATGAAAGCAACCCACCATGAAGTCTCAAAATCCTATATATTTTGATATAGAGTTACATTGTAACTGGAAAGACCCGTACCTTTTAAGGCCTTAACGATGAATGGTAATTTAGTTCCCAAAAGTTTTTGACAAAGGTGTCATCACACGAGCATCTGCACAAGCCTTGGAGGAGTCCACGAGTCGTGGGGGGTGCCTTGAGACAAGACTTGGCCTTATGTGTGGTGTATTTGGGCTTGTGGTGGAGTCCAAGATTAAGTGACATTCCATTAAGCCTTTTGAAAGCTCCTGGGGCTCACTACTAGCCGTGAAGTGGCTTGTGGTAGGATCCATGTCTTGAAAGTCACCTTTTGGCTAAGGCACCTCATACACGAACCCCTATATAGGTTTTGTAGCACTACATGGCTAGGGTAGTGTCCTGTGAGGGTATTGCTCTAGAATTTTTCTAATATGAAATCATTTTCTCGGAACATAGCATCTTCACAAGGACACTTGTATGACCATGAAGCTTCAGATGGTCCATAAGGCCATCAGTGGAAGCACCCTTAGCCTAAAGAAATTTTGATGAGTATTGAATGACATTTTCTAAGTGTTGTCCCACTGGTATCCATACAGTCTATGTGTATTCACATGACCCATGTGCCTCCTTGACGGGACCCCTGATAACATTTTGAAGATCGTTTCATTAATGGCTTCCTCATAATTTTTGTGATTGCTAAAGTTCATAACTTTGTAGCCTATCATGAACCACTAAAAAGACCTGCACTCCTCTATTGTCAAACAAATTCATTCCATATACATAGAATATTCAAACTCTATCATCAAAAAAACTCCTCTCAAGTGTGTCATTAGAGATTTATTTTCGAGCTCAAGGAAGGGTCTTCTTCTTCAATTTCTTGGTTCTTTTTAATTATCCAAGGTAAGTGAGATTGATTCATGATTCCTTTCAATCATGAAGACTCCACACACTTCTTACTCATTGATTATTGAAATTAAGCTTACTTTGAATATGGTTCGTTTGAATTATTGTTTATTTGATCCAGTTGCCTTATGGGCTATGTTTACATGATGTTTCTAAAGTAAATGAAGCCCTAATATGTTGAATTGCATTGATATTATGAATGTTTGAATATGCTTGTCCCTTTTAAATGTTGATTTAAGCAGGGGTAATCTCAAGTCTGATTTAAATGTGAATTTTGTTTTATGTATTTTCTTGGATTTCATATTGTGTTGTTGATTTAGTATGAATACCTATTGCCCATGTTATTCTCTCAACATTCATGGCATATACATACATGAACATTGTTTTTCATGAAGTTTATGATTTGGGCTAAGTCCTAATTATGATGATGTCTATGTTTTCCAAGAAAGTATGGGTATGGCAAGAATGTGATCACATGCTGTCTATATAAGTATTTTTGAGCATTTTTGGGTGTTAACACCAGTATGATGAACGAGCTATTTCTATGCATAAAAGTAGGACATGAAGTATGATTTGGAAATTAAATCAAGTATGAATGATTATGAAGTATGTTTGGGCTTTAAACCTAAGTATTCATGATTATGAAATATGTTTTGGCCTTTAAGCCTAAGTATGCATACAAATGATTTGAAAGACTTCTACCTCTGTTTTAAGCACGTATATGTATATATTTTCTCGTGGGATGATGGCTTAGCACAGAGAAAGCTTGTGTGAGGGGGGATATCTCCAAGGTACCTTAATTATGTGCATCGTATAGGTTCATATATTATGCCCGTTTTAAGGAATGATTATGTTAAGGATCTACCTTTGGAAATTAGGTATCCTTTTTATCCGTTGTGGAGAAAGCGACGAAGTTCCAACTTATAGCTCTCTTTGTCTTATATAAACTAAGTTCACATCCTTGTTATGTACAAAGTATTTTGACATCTCATGCATCATGGATTTCAAGAAATATCGACATATTATTCTTTATTATATGCTTCATTCTATATGTGGTTTGTCTTCTAACATTAAATTTAGGTTTGATGAGATCATATGCTTTGCATACCCATATACTTAGTATATTCAAACTTAGTAATGCATACTCTTTGCCTACATGATCTAACCATATAGGGACTGGAGACTACCTTCATCCACCGCTTGATGGTTAGCTTGGATTGTGAAGGCTTGCTTATGGTGAGTCATATCCTCCAAGGACTAACCACCTACTATCTACCTACTATGCTACTTTCCCTTATGTTTTATTTACTTTGAGGGTGGGACAAGGAGATGTCTTGGTCCCCATTCTATTATTGCTTAGAGGCATTGTTGGACAACATGTGAACTCTATGTACGGATTAATGTTATGTCATGTTAATTGCTTGTGGATATCATGGCTATAGTTATCCCTTTGATGTTAGTGTTATTATAATATATTTATGATGGGATGGAAATGTGGATAGTCCTCAGTCTGTTCTATCCCCATAACATAAGTCATAGTTACCCCTAGTTCTTATGTGCTAAATGCTATGTGAGACTATGCAAATCCCTATACCTATGACATCCCCATAACATGAATCACACTTGCCCGTCTCTTAGAACTATGTGCTTAATGTCTTATTGTACGCTTCTTAATCGATGATGTGTGTGTGGATACTATGAGGCTTGTTGGGGACTCTCGGGTCACCATTCACCATGTCACTCCTAGGCCCTAGACTCGAGTCGTGAGAAGTCTATATTAGAGACTAGGTTTATAAATGATCCTCAGAGTCCAACATGTGGGTTGGGTAGAGTCCTATTCATGGGTGCGAGTGCACCATACCTATGAGTGGGAGGCTATTATGTCGTTCTAGGAATTGTCTCACTTCTTCATGTCTTATGTTGTGCTTTGGACTGTGTCTTAAGACTTCCTTACTTTGATGATGTCCTTGATGCCCTACAGAAGACGCCTCTAAGAAGAGCCCCTCTACCAAGGCAGGCCCTGGTTAACACGGACCAAGTCCCTCAAAAGCCTATGGGAGAGCTGGTTAATGAAGAAGAATTCCAGAATGCCTTTGCGATGCTTGCTCAAGTGGTGAGCAACAGGCTAGGCAGCCTAATCCTCCTCCTCATGCTCCCACTAAGTTGCTAGAATGAGAGATTTTACACAGATGAATCTTCCAGAGTTTTATAGGTTGAAAGCTCATGAGGATGCTCAAGACTTCACTAATGAATTCTCTAAGGTGTTGACTATCTTTTATGGGAGCGACTTCATAGGAGAAGGCTGAGTTAGCTGCCTATCAGTTAAAGGATGTGGATCAAGTGTGGTACACTCAATGGTTGATGGAGAGATTGGTGATGATGGGGTTAGTTCAAAAGAATTCAAGTTTGCCTTTCTAGACCATTTCTTTCCTCCTAAGCTGGGAGAGGCCAAAATGAAAGAATTTATCGACGTGGTATGAGTTTGAGGGAATATGCCCTCGAATTCACAAACCTTTCAAAGTATGCTCATACGCTAGTGGCTGACCCCCGTACTAGAATGCACAAGTTTATTTATGAAATTTTTGATTTGGTCATGAAAGGATTTCGTATGGCTATGGTTATTTAGGACATGGGCATATCAAGACTTATGACATATGCTAAACAGATCAAAGGAAAAAAGCTCAAGGAGAAGAGGGTGAATGATTCCAAGAGAGCTTGTTATAATGGTGGGTTCTCTTACTGTAGGAGTGGTGGTGGATATGGTTTCTTTAAACAATGTCAGGGTTCAAATGCTAGGGATACAAACAATAGGATGCTCTCATAAGGCACTTATTGGAAGTGGACCTATTCATCCCAAATGTGATTAGTGTTGGAAGAGCCACCTAAGAAGGTGCTTCTTCGTTTCCAGTGCTTGCATCGGGCATGGTGAAACAGGAGACAAGCAGAATAATTTCCCAAAGGCACTGAATAAAGGACAAGTGGCTCTAGTTAATCATGGTCAACAAAGGAACTAACAGGATGGTGCACCTTGAAACAAGGTTCTATGCCTTGCATGCCCGACAAGAAGTAGAGGAGACTCCGGATGTTGTGACTGGTATGTTAAAAGTCTTTGATTTTGATGTTTATGTTTTGCTTGACTCTAGTACAAATTTATCTTTTGTGATTCCTCTTTCAGTTGTTAAGTTTGTATTGAGTCCTAAAATTTAAAAGGAGTCTTTCGCAGTTTATACTCCCGTGGGTGAGCCTATTAATGCCCAAAGAGTCTGTTAGGGTTGTCTTGTCTTTGTCATGCAGAAAGTCCTTCCGTATGATCTTGTGAAACTTGAGATGTTTGATTTTGATATTATTCTCAAGATAGATTGGTTTCATGTTTCATATGCCTCTATTGATTGCAGAACCCGGCAATCCAGATTCCAATTTTCAAAGCCCGGAAGATGATTTCTAAGGGAGTGTATCTATCATATTGTGAGGGTCAAAAATACAGATTCTGCATCTCCTACCCTTGAATCCATTCCTGTGACTAATGAGTTTCTAAATATTTTTCCCGAGGACTTGCTGGGTATTCATCCTAAAAGAGAAGTAGACTTTGGCATAGATCTCCTTTCGGGTACTTAACCTATTTTCATTCATCCTTATCATATGACACCAACTGAATTGAAGGAGTTGAAGGACCAACTGAAAGATTTATTGGAGAAATTCTTTATTAGACCCACTATATCGCCATCGGGTGCTCTAGTGTTATTTCTAGGAAAGAAAAATAGGTCTCTTCGAATGTGCATTAATTATAGGCAATAGAGTAAGGTAACCATCAAGCTAAATATCTATTGCTAAGGGTCGATAACCTGTTTGATCAACTTCAAGGAGCCACCCACTTCTTAAAGATTGACCTCCGTTTCAGTTATCATCAATTGAGGGTCAGGGAGTGTGATAATCCCAAAACGGTTTTCCAAACTAGATATGAGCATTTTGAATTTGTGGTAGTGTCATTTTATTTGACTATTGCTGTAGCTCTGTTTATGGATCTTAAGAATATGGTGTTCAAGTCATTTCTTTATAGTTTGGTGGTTGTCCTCATCGATGATATTTTGATCATTCCTGCACTGAGCGAGAGCATATGGATCACTTGAGGTTGGTTCTTCAAACTTTGAGGGAGAAACAATTGTATGCTAAGTTCAGAAAATGTGAGTTTTTGATCATGCCCAAGTTACACCTCTCTTTTGGAGGATAAAGCGGTCGTTGTCAAATGTAAAACCTAACCAAGGTTATGGTAGAATCCCATAAAGAATACAGAGACTCATAATGGATTCACAAATACACAATTCAAGTAATTAACAACTCAATTCCCTGAAGGGGCGATTTTCAATGCTCAACAAGAAAATAAACCAAAATAACTATCATAAGAGACAATCAATAACGAAGAGCAACTTAGGAATTGTGTTCCCTATGATTCACCAACCCAATATCCCCGAATAATCCAATTCTCAACTAATGTATAGTATACAGGATGGTATTAAGTTCACCATGCCCATAGGTCAAAGGTGAGAGGCAAATTTCACTATGTGATTTAGCCCATCTCCATAGTGTGCAATACTAATCATTACCCATAGTCCCAGTTAACCTGCCCTTGGTCTAGTTAGGTTGATTAGATGAGAACACATCATTGAATCCTGTTAATCAATCTCTTTTCCTATTCATTACCACCTGGATCGGGAAGGTAGCACAACGCAAAAAATCTAATGTTGGCCACCACCAGAAAACATGCAAAACGAAGAGAATTGATTAATACATGCAAATACCCATTCAAAGAATTGCAAATTATCCAAGTTTATTCGATTAGATCTCCACGGTTCCCACAACCCCAAGTTATGGATTTAGCTGCTCATGCTATAGGTAGATAAAGAAATTGTGAATTGAGAAAACATAACTAAACACTTACCCAATTGAATTGAAGAATAAGCAAATACAAAATAATTGAGAATCATAAGACTTGAAGATACAATGAATCCACAAATGTAGTCTCCTTTCTAAAATTGAGTCTCCAAGTAGGAAATCCTAAAAGTATTTTCTAATGATGTTCTCTACTGTATTCACCTGAAAAATGACCTAAAAGTTACTATTTATAATATTTACAAATAAGTCCTAAAAAAAGAAAAACTGGTCAGCGACTTTCTATGACAAATAGTTCTACGACAAGCAGTTATGACTCATAAATTGATTTACGAGTCATAATCAGGGTCTTGTGTTCAACTTCTTCAATCTTGGACTTCACTTCTTCGAGACAGCTTTACTAGTCATACACTGATTTACGACTCATATTGCACTCTCATAGACTTCATCTGCATCAGCTGGTCGTTCAAAGAAAATCTTCATGTAATCTGTCTATAGGACTCGTAGATCTATGACTAATAAAGAGGTCTCGCATTACTGAACTTTAGAAATCAACTTCACTGGAAATCTAGACTAAACAAACTCTCCGACTCCTAGAATTCTCTATGACTCGTAGAGGGTCTCATAAACGACCAAAAATAAAAAAAGTCTACAATTTTTCCCAAAATCATGCCAACCTGCTTTCCTGCAAAACAAAGCACAAAAACACATACAAACCATATATGTCGCATCGAGAACACACAAAATCCTAAGTTCAAAGAATCAAATGTGTTGTATTTTGATAGCTCAACAACATCCTTAACTTAAAATTGTTGTTTATCCTCAAGCGACGACTCAATCTATATAGACAATACAGCAACGTACAGACCTCAACGCAATGACATACATCACATAAAATTTACACTCCAGTACCCACACCAACATCTGAAAACAAGATTAGATAGCTATTTAGCATACCAAAACACACTAGTGCATTTGATAACACAACTATGACAAGAAAGGGAATATCAATAGCCCACAATCACTGAACAAGTCAAATATTAACAATGCAATGTAAGTGCCCCCACAGAAAGAAGTCCCATTTTTTACACTCAATGATGATTTCTAATTTAGCTTTGGGACCGTCCAAATACACTCATTCTCACAAAAGATGTTAATGCATAATGACTAATACTCTAGGCTTGCCCTTATAATCATGACTAAGATTTTCAACTAACTGCACTAGGATTACTTTAGGACCTTCTAGGCTTGTAACATTTGCACATGGGGGCTTTAGTATGGCATTTTAGAAAAATTAGTGGACTAAAGGCTATCGTTTGACTACAATTTTCAATATTTTTAGCTGACCAACTCTAGTATTTTCACCTTATTCTCCCTTTTCCCATATTCAGGCTTTTATTGATAATTTCTTCTCATTTTTTAGCTTTTGCCTAATTTTTACACTTCATTTTGCTTTTTACACTCAATGTAAGGCATTTTCTTCTTTTTCTTGCACCTGGTACATGATTTTCTTCTTTTGCTACTCATTCCCAACTCACCACCTTATTTTTTTGATTTTAGCCCTACACTGGCAACCCTCAACTTAGACTTTTATCCTATATCGATGTACAAAATATCTACTCCCCAAACCAAGGCCACTTTTGGTAGCCACCCTCAACTTAGATTTTTTGACTAAATCAAGGTTCACAATGCTCAAGGATAGAACAGGGCTAATTTTGAGGTTTATCACAAGACAAGGCTAAGTTAATTAGGTGTTTAGAAAGAATTAGTTCATATAAGGCTCAAATATTCAGAACAAGGGATAAAACTTCATTTGGTTTGTTATTTTAGGGTAAAGTGGACTAATATAAAGAATAGAGGCCTGAGAACCCTTCCTAATCCATTTAATATACAGTCTAACTTAGAGTTAGAGGGCAAGTTTTGAATAAGCACAAAATGCACAAATCTAGAAAAATAAACTAACACTCACATGGCACTACATGGATTGTCAACATGAAACTCACAGATCATGTTTCATATCTTAATTACCCTCACTTCTTGGAAGAAATATTGCCAAACACACCAAACATGCATGGTTGCAATTTAACTACTTAATCAAAATAAAATTTTGTAGGTACCAATTTTTAAAACATTACATAGAAACATGTTATATGACATAAGTATTAGTACTATATGCTACACATATTATCTAAGCATCCTAAATGTACCGATTCAATAAAAATTAAATATCCACGAGGAAAATAACACAGGAAAGAAAACCTCAGGATCAAAATTTTGGGTAGTTATGGACCATAAGCTACATAGATATCACTAAGGCCTTATAACTATCCACACCCCATTGAAAAATTTTTGCATTTTTCCGAATGCACCAGATGAAGCAAAAATATAACAAGTAGGGGTCAAAAACATACCTCGATGCCTAAGTGCTAGTCTCGGGCTGAGTTACCACTCTCTGCCTGCTGTGTAGTGTCCTCAACAACTGAGCTCTGTTTGGAGGGGCTAATGCCCATCGCCCTATCATGCTCATGAGCTAGCCTCATCTCCTCATTGCGCATCGATGTCCTCAAGGCTAGCCCGAGATCATCCTCCTCATCCTTATCATCATTCTCGGAGCACTTTGCAAGTACATTCCTCTCCACAGGGTCCTCATCTGTGCAAGGGCGCTTCCCAAAGGAGGTCTATGTAGGTTCCATGAAGGCATAGTGGCTCTATAGATATAGTCTCTGGTAGTGTCAAAGGCGTCGTAAGTGAAGCTGTCATGTCAGCCTTAAGTTTCTCAATCTCCTTATGTACGACTAACAAATCTGAAAGCCGGGCCTCAGCTAACCTCTTCTAAACTTAATCCACAAAGGCATCGATACGGGTGTCCACTTTAGAAACACGCTCCGAAATGGTAGAAATGTTGAATGCTTAGCTCCATTCCTCTAAATCAACAATAGCCTACTGGACCCATGGCCTGAGCTGCTATAGAAGTTGAGATAAATGAGCCTTAGCAGATGATACCCGCTGTGCCATAGCCTTAATAGAAACAGCAGAGACATAAACCATACCTAATGTAGAAGGTTGTGAAGTGGTGGCCTTTGGTGCAGGAGCAGCTGTAGTGAGACCCCTCTCAACATCAACTATCTCGGGCTACTGGGTTCTCATATCAATAGTTGTAACAACAATAGTAATTGTGGTGGCAGTCGATGAATCCTTAGGTGGTGGCTATAGGGCAAAAACCTGTGGCATAGGCGGAGGCTGTGCTCACTGAAGTGCCACCGAGTTCTCATCAACCTATATCAGGCTAGGCTCAAAAGTATGCTAGGCCATAATAAACCAGTCCAGTTGATGCAATATCTCCACCCGAGACTCCAAAAAGAGTTTGTAGACTAAAACTATGAATGGGATAGAGGTGGCCTTCTTGAATGCTGACTCATGAATCTGCTCGACTATTAGTCAGGCCTAATCAAGGTCGTTGCCAGCCAAGATGCTGGCAACCAATACCACCCACTCCAATGTCAAAGTATTATCCGCAGAGTAAGCAGGATGTGGGATCTAACAACAACCCACAAAACTTTGGTATGGAGAGAAAGTGAAGCCTTGATAATAGGCTCTCGGGGGTGGTAACCTAAGATGGCTCGAAACCCTGCTCCGCAATTTGACCAGCCACCTAGCTGAGTAATGAGGTCCTATGTACTAGATCCTTCATAATCAGTGAATTTATGCCCTGTCTCAACCTATAGTCAACTCTGTTGTCAAACGCAGAGCATGGTACTCTGGATCAAAAAGTACAAGGTGGATAGTCTCCTCCAAAATATTGACCCACCACCTTCTCACTCGTACTTCTGTCAATCTAGGTTGTGTGAGAGGTCTCTTCCCCTTGGAAAAATCAAAATGAATCATAGTTACGTATTATGCATAAAACTCCCGTACAAGAATCGGGTCATATCATTCAAGTGTCTCTGTCAACCACATGAGCCAATAACATATCATCGTGTCCTTCAAAGCTCGAACACGACTCAATCCATAATCAATAACCTAGGCTCCTCATATATCGAACGAGTGGGTTTGCCTTGCTCCTTGGGCTACATGCCCTCCAAAAGATGGCATCGGTACCCTCGACACACTAGCGATGAGTGATAGCATCCAGTGCAGAAGAAGAAGATGGTGTGACGGAGGACTCTGTATCTCCGCTATCCTCGGAGACCTCCTCTGAACTCTGCTCCTCCTTAGAAGGGGTCATCTGGGGCATGGTGCTCCCCGTCTCCTTAGTGTCTTCCTTGTCAAACTAGGAAGGACTATCGCTCTGAGATTGAGGCTACCCTGACCTGGCAATATCTCTAGTATGTGGTCGAGGTACCTTGGGATCAGGATAGGCATCATGTATCTCCAATGACCCACTCAACTAAGGGTTCTGGTCATCACCCGAATACTCTTCATTTGTAGGCTCATCCCTGAGATTCCTCCTAAAAGCCTCAATCATTAAGAGATTTCCTTTCGAGGCCATAATATCTGAAAATAGACATAAACACATCATGGTTAGCCATAACAATGATGAAACAAAATGCAAAGATATATTTGGATCAGCTGCAGAAAGGGTCTACAAAGGCCCTTTACGAGTCATACTGAGCACTACGAGTAGTAAAGTGCCCTCTTATATCAGTTCTTTAGAACAATAATAGTCACTGGAATTTTATACGAGACCTAGGTACGACTCATAACTTGGTTACAAGTCACAAAAGTGGTTTCATAAAGAATTCTATATAGTAATTGAGAAAACAGGCAAGGATCTACGACAGCTATCTATAAGTCGTAAAGTGATCTACGACCCGTAGGTCTTATATGATTAATACTTAGATTATCATGTTTTTTGAATTTCTTATGAGTGGAAATTATGACTCATAGAGCAATCTACAAGTCTTAAAAGACTCTCTTGAACAAGAAATTTCATGTGCCTGACCTATCTAAGTTCATCACACGGATCCCAAGAACATATTCGATCCGAAATTCTACCAACATTGAAGCAAACATATGCATATTCACAAATTTAGCACAAAACAACCAATATATATATATGAAAATTTCAACATGGAATCACTCCATCAAAAGTAATTTAGCATCAACTTCCTTTCATTTCAGCCCTTCCTATTCAACTCACACCAACTCGCATGCTCACGACCAAACCCATCAATTCATAATCAAAAGTTATGCAATATCATTCACTCAAGCATCGGTAATGCTTCAATGAGCATAGCATTCAATAATTAATAGATTCAAATACACCCAATTTCTAGAATCAATTTATCAAATTTACCTAGGGCAACTCAAATTTCACATTCACAATTCACATTCAACCAAGAATTTCATGCTTAAACATCAAGCGTATCACAAATATCACATCACACAATTAATAATAAAGCAAATTCAAATGTTAAAAGTAAATTAAGAACTTACTAGTAATAGTTATGAACTTGAAGAAGAGAGAAGGTGAAAATGCACAAAAGCCTAGATGTAGCCAGAAAACATGGCAAAAATAGGTCATGATGGTCGTAAAATGATCGGAAATAAAGAGAAAGGGAGAAATTTGAGAAATTTTGGTCAATTAGGTTAAAAGTTGGGTCAAAATAATTTGACCCCCCTTTTATACCTTTACCAGGTCATAATTAAAATTACTAGGCTTCGATCTATAAGACCCTGATTACGAGTCGTAGATGGGTCTACGACTCATAAATCATGATTTCGTAGACCTCTTAATATTAAGAAAAATTCAGAGTCTTAATTGAGTTCCACGAACCCCATCACGACTCCTAGATTGATCTACACATCATAATGTTGGCTCGTGAGTTGAGTAGTCATTATTCATGCTCACTAGAAACTCTATGAGATGGGGTTACTAGTCGATAAGCCCATTCGTAAAAACTATACCAGATGCATTCCTCAGCAAAATCTGTTGCCTTAGTCTTCTACCTGCATACTCTTCATAAAATTCACTTGCACACTATATGCAACAAACCCAATGTTAAAACTGGCAATCAAAACACAATTAAACAACTATCTAAGTATCAAAAAAATGAAAATAAACTTCAAAACTAAGCTAAAACATCAAAAATCCTTGGGTTTCCTCCCAAGTAGTGTCTGATTTATTGTTGCGGCACGACTTAGACAAACTTGCTACTAGACTTCACCAATTTCCCAAACCTCACTTTTCAACTAATTAGGAAGCTTCATAGACTGATGCCTATCAAAGAAAACATCTTCATCATTCACTCTAAACATGAGTTGACCAACCTCCATATCAACTAGAGCTCGTCCGGTTGCTAAGAATTGTCTTCCCAAGATGATTGGGACTTCAAAATCAACCTCTTAGTCTAGAATCATAAAGTCTTCAGGGAATATGAAATTTTCAATTTTTACCAACACATCATAGAGTATCCCCACAAGTTTCTTATCAGTTCTATCCACCATCAATAACCCCATGTTAGTTGGAGTAGGGGCACCCAAACCAAGCTTCTTATAGACCGCAAGAGGCATCAAATTGATACTGCACCCAAATCACATAGTGCCCTTGCAAAATCTACATCTTCTATTGTGCAAGGTATAGTGAAAGAACCTAGATCTTCATGTTTTTGAACCAAGGATTTAGTATGTCATGCCCAAGCCCCGTTAGGGCAGACCGGCACCCGTTGCCGATGAGGATCGAGAGAACTAACCTGTATCTATGCACTATCTATACATATCATAAGGGATTTCTACATTCGACAGGCCTTTATGAAGATAAACAGTGATAAAAAGCCAAAAGGAAAAGCATATGGCTAGGCCGTTGGGGCCACGATGCTTAAAGTACGAGACATGACGACACTTTAATTTATGCTTAAAGTACGAGACATGACCACACTTTAATTTATGCAGATGAGAACCCGTGTAACTTGGTATCCAAGCATGTATGCAGATTTAAAGGTGACTATGTATGGGAGAATATGAACATGTGCAAGAATGTAGACATAGTTAATAGTTGTGTCGGAGTTGGTAAGCGCCTTTATATGCCAAGGAAGGATCTATGTTTCATGCCAAACAATACGAAATCAAGTAGCCTTACATACATCATTGTATGACCTCATTATTACCTCGAGATAACCTTCCCTTCCTCAAAATATTAATCTACAACATAGTAGGTGATAAAACTAGCATTAGCAACCAATAGATACATCTTGGCTGCCCCATCTCACAAGAAAATAACATACGGGCAGCAAGCGGGTATTTATAAACCCGAGCATATTCTTTCAACCTTTCCATCCCTAATTGTATTTTCTAATACGTATTATCATACACATATCATGTGTAGCATATTCTAGTGCCATAACAGTCTTATTGCAGCCCAAAAAGCAGAAAACATAACAATTCTACACAACCTACAAATGGACAGTATAAAGTTACACCTCTTTGCCCCAATTTGACGTCGACAATTCCAAACCCGTTCCAACTTTAACCAAATTGTTCTCAACACATCTATCTATAAAAGAGCCTTGAACCATCCTTAGAACAGTAACAAATCAGTCATTAAGGATGTGAGGCAATAGCCTTCCATCCAACAACCCACAAGTTCATACTAAGAACACAATTGCGATATTATATAAGGAATCACTTTTGTGGACTGTAAAAGTGGTGAAGAAGCCTGGTTACATTACTATAAAACAAACCTTTGTTAAGTTCATAAGTATTACTTCATAATAAAGCCAAAAAAGTAGAGAACATCCTCTTAATTAACAAGAAAAATGTACAACAATCCTTAGAATACAAGCTGTCCAGAATTTCCAGCACAACATACTAGCATATACTTCTTTTTTTCCATGAAGAAAAACTATACTAAATACACAACTATGATACTTACCTTTGCCTTCCAGATTCAGGTTTCCTTCAAGAACCCTAGAGGGTTGTGTTAGCTGCTTTGTAAGGTGAAGTAAAGAGAGAAAGAAAAGTCTTTAGGAAGGTGAAATTTTTCTTCAAAGTGAAATGACTTAAGGGATTCTTTGAGCCCTTTATAAAGGGTCTTTTGGCTGACTTACTCTATGACATCTGACAACTTAATACCACATATTATTAAGCTAGTTATGCAGCAACTTGGCCCTTACACTTGGGCCCAATTAGCCAAGTGGGTTGTGCTGTACTTGGGCCCTTTTTATATTCTTCTTGGGCTGAAAATAAAGTCCATTTATGAAAGTGAAACACGGGCTAAAGATACACCCTCAACACGTACTTTATTCACAATCAGACTTGGTCAAATTTGACGTCGAACCTCATCTCCGTTTAGCTAGCCAATTTAAGCTAAGCAAGTAGGTGACTCACCTGCTAGCTTCTTAAGTCCTACAAGCACCTCAATTCTCTTACTTCATTTAAGGCAGTGATCTCCTCAATTCAACTTAAAACATATTTACACTCGACCCTGTGCAGCGTTAGACATACATATCGCCCTTTAATTGGAGATTCAAGCACTTTTAAAAATGGGCGCTAATTTGACCAAACCATATCATGTTTTATTTGCATAGTACTGGTATTGTAAGAGGTGGGGTGTTACATCCTCCCCCCTTAGGAACATTCGTCCTCGAATGTTAGCATAATTGGATAGCTTAACCAAGTTTAAACCTTTAGTTACACAAACTTTTGACAATACACTAAGTATTCAATCACACATACCTATTAGTGTCCCGGTAAGTGTGAATGATAATGAGTCGACCTTGAGCTATGTGTTGTAGTAATAAATTTTTTGTGACAGTATGCCGGGATATGCGCCACTTTTTTCTCTGATCTATGTTTCCCTTGTACATTGAAAAGGAGATGATTTCACCGACGAAATTATTATTCTTCCTATTTTGCATGTTGGACTCCCACTTTAGCTTCAAATAAGTAAGGGTATTTTGCTTTCATCACGTCCTCGGCCTCCCATATTATTTCTTCTGCTTACTGGTTCCTCCAAAGTACCTTTACTGAAGCTATTTCTTTATTCCTTAGCTTCTTAACTTGACGATGTAGAATAGTAATAGGTAACTCTTCATATGTGAGATCTTTTGTAACCTGTACATCTTTAATAGGAGTGACACGGGATGGGTCAGCTATGTAGTTTCGAAGCATTGAGACATGAAAAACTGAATGAACAATTGAAAGCCCTTGTGGTAGCTCTAGTTCATATGCCCTATCCGAACCTCTTAATAATCTGATATGGCCCAATGTAATGTAGGCTCAGTTTTCCCTTCTTACCAAATCTCATAACCCTTTTCATTGGAAAAACCTTTAAAAATATCCAATCCCCTACTGAGAATTCCATTCCTCTCCTTCTGGCATCCACATATGATTTGTGACGACTTTGGGCTGTTTCTAGCCGCTGATGTATTACCTTAACTTTTTCCATGACTTGTAGTACTTGATCTGGCCCAAGCAAGGTGGTTTCACCCACTTCAAACCATCCAATTGGTGATCTACATTTCCTTCCATACAAAGCTTCATAAGGTGCCATCTTGATACTCGCGTGGTAGCTATTATTATAGGCAAATTCAATAAGTGGCAAATGGTCTACCCAACTACCTTTAAAGTCCAATGCACAAGCTCACAAC
The DNA here is from genome assembly GCA_026153255.1 of Solanum medicagineum. Taxonomy (NCBI): domain Eukaryota; kingdom Viridiplantae; phylum Streptophyta; class Magnoliopsida; order Solanales; family Solanaceae; genus Solanum; species Solanum medicagineum. The sequence continues at coordinate 17,153 of JAPFFP010107302.1, forward strand.
ATATCTTCAAGTGTCTGAATGGTGCATTCTACTTGACCGTCTGTTTTAGGGTGGAAAGTTCTACTCAAATTCACTTGTGTCCCTAAACTCCTTTGGAAGGACTTCCAAAACTTTGCAGTGAATTGAGCTCCCCGATCAGATATAATGGAGACTGGGACTCCATGCAGCCTGAGTATCTCTTTGAGGTATAGCTTGGCATACATTTCAGCTATATAATCACTCCTGACTGGCAAGAAGTGTGCCGACTTTGTGAGTTTGTCAACAATTACTCATATGGAGTCAAACTTCTGAAATGAGCGAGGCAACTCGTTAAAAAAGTCCATATTGATCATATCCCACTTCTATATTGGAAGCTCTATACACTGCATATAACCTCATGGCTTTTGGTGTTCTACTTTCACTTGTTGGCAATTTGGACATTGAGCCACAAATTCTGCAAGGTCCTTTTACATGCCTCCCCACCAAAACATTCCCTTCAGGTCATGGTAAATCTTAGTTGATCCTGGATGGATAGAATACCGGGAATGATGGGCTTCTTCCGTTATCCTCTTTCTAAATCCATTAATATCAGGCACCTATAATCTATTTTGGCAATATAGTACTCCATTTTGTGTAAGGTCAAAGCCCTTTATTGTACCCTGACTCACCTTTTCTAAAGCTGTCATAAACAGGGTCCTCGAACTGTTTTTCTTTCACCTCCATTACTAATGAAGAAACTGCTACATTATGTACAATAACCCCTTCCTTTAGAGTTTCAAGAAGGCGAGCTCCCAAATTGGCTACCTGACGCAGATCCTTAGCCACTGCTTGACTCACCACAGCTTGATCACTAGTATTCATGATTGCCTTATGACTCAAAGCATCGGCTACCACATCTGCTTTCCCCAGGTGGTATAGTATATCAATATCGTAATCCTTTATTAGCTCTAGCCATCTCCGCTGTCTTAAGTTTAGGTCTTTCTGCTTAAAGATGTATTCCAGGCTCTTATGATCAGTGTATATGTCAACATGAACCCCACATAAGTAGTGGTGCCATTTTTCAAAGCAAATACAACCTTTGCTAGCTTAGGATCATGAGTTGGGTAGTTTTTCTCATGTGGTCGTAGCTGTCTAGATGCATAAGCAATTACCCTACCATGTTGTGTCAGTACACACCCAAAGCCAACTCCTAAAGCATCGCAATACACTGCATACCCCTCGGATCCTTCTGGAAGTACTAGCACAGGTGCAGAAGTTAGCTTATTTTTCAGTTCCTGGAAGCTCCTTTCACATGCATCATTCCATTAGAACTTAGTTGCCTTATGTGTCAACTTTGTTAGAGGTGCAGAAATAGAAGAAAAACCTTCAACAAACCTCCTTTAATAACCAGCCAAAACTAGGAAGCTCCAAACTTTCGTGCGTGACGGTCTTGGCAAATCTTTCACAGCCTCTATCTTTTGTGAATCAACCCTTATGACCTTATCAGACATGATATAAACCAAGAATGCCACTGATTATAGCCAAAATTCACATTTAGAAAACTTGGCATACAACTGTCGATCATGAAGAACTTGTAACACCTATCGGAAGTGATTTGCATGGTTCTCTTCTGATCTTGAATATACCAAAATGTCATCTATGAATACTATCATGAACACATCCAAGAATGGCTTAAATACCCTGTTCATCAAATCCATAAAAACTGTTGGTGCATTCGTTAGCCCAAATGACATAACAAGAAATTCAAAGTGACCATAGCGTGTTCTGAAAGCAGTCTTAGGTATATCTTTCTCCTTCACCCTCACTTGGTGATAACCTGATCTCAAATTAATTTTTGAAAAGCATTTGGCACCCTGTAATTGATCAAATAAATCATCAATCCTGGGGAGGGGGTATTTATTCTTAA
>JAPFFP010107313.1:0-19037 GCA_026153255.1 Solanum medicagineum
TATATATAAAGAGTATGTACAATACCTCTGTGAACAAAGATAACCATGAAAAAGATATAACTATCATAACAGATCCTAAATAGGAGGAAAAATTTACGATAGATTTCTAAAGGTTAGGAACTAGAAAAAAAAAATAGAACTCTACAGTAAAGGTATTTAAGTTATCGGGTTCTACAGTAGATGCAAGTAAGAAAGGTGAGTTTATAAAGTGATTTGGTGGGTGCTTGTTTGGATACGCTAGAGTAGGACATAAGATCTCCGAATGTCATAATGATCCAAACAAGGGAAAAGAAGGTCATCCTCAAGGTCAAGCTACTCAAGGTGGGCAAGCTCAACAAGGTGCTTTCGGGTCAAGAGGAGCTGGTCAACACAACAATAGGTTCTATGCACTTCATGCGAGGCAAGATATTGAGAAGTCTTCGATGTGGTTATGGATATGTTACATGTTTTTGACTTTGATGTATATGTTTCACTTGATCCAGGTGCTAATTTTTTATTTTGTTACGCCTTACCTATCTATATGATTTGATGTGTTTCCCAAAGTCTTGTTGAAGCCCTTTTCAATTTATACCCTTGTTGATTGTTAGACTAGATATCTGTTGTTATGGAGCGGAGCGTTGGTGGTCAAGAACTCACACATTCAAAAGATGCAAGTAACATAGCTGAGGAAGTTGAGATAGATGTGAACTCACACATTCAAAAGATGCAAGTAACATAGGTGAGGAAGTTGAGATAGATGTGAGGACGCGCTAGGAGAGAAAAATTAGGAACATTGATATTGGAGACAAGGTGAGCGTGACCTCTGTGGTGGACTAAACAAGAAAGACGAGACTAAGATAGTTCGAACATGTGAAGAGAAAATGCACGAGGTTGGCTACCATAGGTCTTGGGAGAGATCAAAATATAGGCCGAAGAAGTACTAAGGATATAACATGATATGCAATTGACTGAACACATGATCCTAAATAAGAGGATATGGAGTTGCAAATTAGATAAAAGGTTAGTAAATATTCTCTCCATCCCATTTTATGTGACATCTTTTGATTTGGCACGTTATTTAAGAAAAAAATAAGACTTTTTTTAAATTTGTGGTGTAAAATCATTCTGAGAAATTTGTGTGGTTGGGATTCATTTCATTAAGGGTAAAAGGAGAATTTAAAAGCCAAATTGTTTCGAATTAGAGTAGGGTGACATTCTTTTTGGGATATTCCAAAAATGAAAGGGTGGCACATAAAATGGGACAGAGGGAGTAATTGTTAGTGGTCTAGTTTTCAATATCAATATCATCATTAGTACTCACCCACTCTCTTATTCTTCAATTCTACTATCACTTTTTTTTGTTGTTTTGATTATCGTACTACTATTTGTTTTTACAACTCCTTTCGATCCCCATTGTTTCTAACACCTTGCCTGGATGGTTGTTACCTGTATTGTTAACATAAATACAATGTTTGTTTTGATTGTTACTTACATGGTATCGTATTGTCTAAATCCATTGCTTAGAAGTTAGATGCTTTTTGAATGGGGAAATGACTCTTATCCTTGCAACAAACCAGAGTATTATAATCTTCCTTTTGGAGTCTCTTGCTAAAGGAATACTAAATTCATTAGTTAGATCTTCCCTCTTTTGAGGACCTATAACTCTGTTCACTTATATCCTATGTATCTCTTGTTTGAGATATGCAGATCTGAGGTTTTAGAAATCTATTATGGTACCATATGAATCAAGAGATGAAAATGATTAATAACAACATACCTAATATAACAATGATAAATGTGCTCTAGTGACCAGGGATGTGACAAGTAAAAAAGAGTGTGAATAGTCCTTATGTAAAAAGTGTTGATGCTACTTTAACTTACCTCAGTTTTTTCTATCAATTGAGTAAGCAATTACTTTCTGTGTTGTCTGTGGCAACTTAGACCTTTTTGACTTTTTATGTTATTATTAAAAAGGAATCAAGAAGATGCATAAGGAATGATGAACTTCCTTCAGCAGATTAGGATGATGAGATGCGCATGTAAACTTTTACTATGGATATAAAAGCAGAAGTTTTAGTGAAAGCAATTTTACGAGATGGAGGGCCCTTCTCTAGACCTGTGTTGATGAAGCTGCATTAACAACTTCTTTAGGCATATATGGCTAGTAGGAATCCCTCAAAAAAATGTTATTTAACGTCCTCTGTTCATATTATTTTTTTATGTTATTTACTAATGGTGTTCTTACCTTGTTGATCCCCAACTTGTCATCTAGTTTGACTATTTCTATTAAACAGATCTTGCAGGTGAATTATAATTTCATTTGCTATTAATTTGAGAAATTTGGAGACACACGAAAAGTTCTTGTAAGTATTCAATTGCTAATATTTGCTAGAATACGATAAGTTTAAGCTTGTGAGTACAACTAAAATGCAGAGTAAATCCTTTAAACTAGTATCTACTTTGAAAAAATAAATAGCTCTAGTAGCAGCAGTAACGATTTATTAGGTCATGCATTATGTTCTGCTGGTACCTTTTAGTAGTAGATCCTTCTGGTTCCTAACCTCTTACTGAAAAGTCTTGCTTCTAATATTGTAGTTATTTTCTTGTTCTTCTAACTTCTTGTTATCAGTCTTTTATTGAATTGAACTACAACCAGTCAATGATCCCCGCTATTTTATCCTATAGATTATTAAATGGAGCCTGCCTGCATTCTTGCCATTGCATTTTATTATTTTGACACTGATTGTAAAATTGTTTATATCTAGTAGAACTAAACTTTTTATTTTATGTTCTCTTTTCAGGCGGTGTTTCACTTTATTTATTGTGATGCCCTCCTTGATTTACAAGAGTTTGTGGGTCTCGATACAAAACGGACAGTTGCTTTAATAACTCAGCATCTGCTTGCTGCAATTGAGCAGCAAGGGAATGGAACCAAGATGACAAATCAGTTATGTTTTACTAGAACGTGTAGGGAAAAACATAAAAAATTTTGCCAAGTTATTGTGTAAATAGTTGATGACATACAAGTATAAGTGGAATATTGTACATTTATAATTTATGCAAGTATAATATTATTGATGATTTTGTTTATGTTGTTATTTTAAATATTTATTGATAATTTCAAGGATCAATTTTTTGGTCCTAAATAACTTTTTAGTCCGATTAGTAAATAACTATTCGGTATCTAAGCTTAGGGACTAGCAAAGTGGTCTCTAAAGGTTATTTAGGGACCAAATTTTTTCTAGTAATTATAATATTTTTAAGGACCAACTATTTTATCCCATCACTATTGACATTTAGCGACGGAGCCTATAGGGACGGGTGACGATCATATTTTCCTGGTCGCTATTAGTCTTTAGGGACAAGATTTAAGACTTTTGGGGATCACCTTTCCCTAATCTAAAAATAATTTCGCGATCAGTTGTGCTGTTGTCTCTAAAGACATTTAGAGACGAGCTAGACAAGACCATCACAATTGAACTTTAGCGAAAGAGGCCTTTTAGGACGGGTGATGAGATTTTTTCCTTGGCAATAGGCTATTTGGGACCAGATTTCCCTTCTTTAGAGACAATTTTTCTTGTAGGGATATAGGTACATGTATATGGACACATGTTGAAAAAGTTTACCTGATATATAGTTTATTTAAATATTTAAAATTCTAGGAAATCCAACTTTTCTAAAAAAATATAGATAACACTGGACATATCATATGAAAAATAAATAAAGATAATTTGAGCATCTACAAATTATACTTAGGCATAAATATCATTCTCTACACACATGATCAATTGAAAAATCATATTCCTATTTTGTTTGCATGCAGTGATTTTCGACAAATAACACAGATTCTGCTTGCTTTCAATAAATAATACGAATTTTCATCAACATCAAAAGAAAATCTATTGTTTTTCTTGGGTCTTAATTAGTAATGTTAAAAAGGATCACCAAAATTACTGTGCTTCTTAACTAGTGGATTTTGATTGCTGCACTGTGCTTCTTAACTAGTGGTTTTGATTGAGGCAGCTAAGCTCCAGTCAGTTTTTACCTCCCCTCCCTTCTTAATCTGTAAGTTTTTTGAAGCAATTTCATGTAGTCCATAAGAAACCTCAAAATTAAAATTTCTTGTAAGTTGAAAGGATCAAAATTGTATTGCATCTTTGTATCTTTGGTACCAAATTCTTGACATACCAAAGTAAATTACTTGAGAGAGACAGTACACCTCTTAATTGGAGTATAAGAGACTTTAATCAATTCATGTCTCTCCTCTCTTCCAATACAACTAAAATCAAGCAGCTTTGATGATATTATTCTAGAAAGCAAAATGCATTACCCGATCAAATTCTACAATTGATATCCAATATCGTGATAAAAAAGGTTATTAAGGAAATCAAAATTTTGAGAATAATAATGCCAAGAGATTTTAGAAGCTCCTAGATATTAATAATAATGCCAAGAGATTTTAGAAGCTCCTAGATATTAACAATAAATGAAAGGATCAGAATTGTATTATATCTTTGGAAGCAGGTTCCTTATATACCAAGTAAGAGTAACTTTAATCAATTCATGTCTCCCCTCTCTCCTAAGATAACTAAAACTTTACGCATTGGATATCATTCCATTGCGAGTCTTCATAGGGCAAATGTCACTTGTTATGGGACAAACCTAGGTGATCTATATTCCTGATTATCAAAAATGATCCCTTTTCCTCTGTCCTTTCTATGTCTTCATCAATTAGATTTCACAAAGACAATTCTTTCTCCACTGTTTCCTGATGAATGATTAACAGGAGAAGATTGTCTGGGCTTCAAAAGTTGGTTATGTAGGGCAACAACCTTTCTTCTTGGTCATTTCAATGGGCCAAATAGTGGACAAATACTATTCCTGAGATTGCAAGAACAACTACTCCTCTAAAAAACTGACTAATTAAAAAAAAGGGCTAACTTTATTAAGAGGCTAGCGACTTCAGGTTGGTCAAAAATTTAGTACACTTTGGATACAATTCAGAAATTCCGTCCTCTTCTTAATCATTTAAAACTGAAATTGGTAGCTTGATAGTTTAAAGTATAAATGAACAATTTAATCCATCCAAATAGCAACAATCATTTCCACCTAAATAATCAATAAGTGTACCTAGATTAAACTTATCAGCTCAAAATGGTCATGATAGAAGAAAGATAGAATTGAATCCTCACCAACACGGTGAAAATTCAAGTAGCCAATCAGTTGAGCTACTAACATTCTCCAAATTTATTACGTTTATCTTTTAAGCATAGGTTTTAACAAATCAAATTGCAATTTTCTTTGCTACTCTCTGATCAGATTTGATTATTTGAGTGCATTAGCACAACTTAATTTGTCCAAATAACAACTCACACTTAAACAAACATACACCATATCTAGATTTTAAACAAGTTATATTTTCAACTTCTACATGATAGATTTTACTCTTAGCACAACTAAGCTGCAGTTCAAAATAGTTAATAGACGAACACAATTACAACTTAAGTTAAATAACCAGGAAAAAAAATGAGTTTTCGAAGCTTACAATAGGGAAGTTGAGCGGAGAGCGTTTAGTCTTCGTCTCTTATTCCGGCGCTAGATACACGATATATGAATTCCTAAAAAAACAAAAGAAATTTCTTCCTAAGTTTCTTCTTTGTCTACTTTTATCAAATACCTAACATGCAATGCTAACAAGATGCTAAAAAATATCAATAATCAATCTCAATCAAAATAGAAAGAACATAACAAGTTGCTGAGATTTCTAAATCACCCAAAAAAAATGAACATTAACAACAATCAAAATGGAAAAATAAAAGCCCCAGTGCAAAATACCCGACATCAAATCCATTGTCAAGAAAAATATCTGCGAATAAAATATAACCAAAAGGAGAAAAAATAAAAAAAAATAAAAATAATAAATATGGTATAATTATTTACCTGATACAACGATACTGAAAGTAGGAAGAAAAATCAGAAAACGTGCAAATCCTATTAAAACACTTAGATGAAACTTAACCAAATTAATTACTGCATGCGAGAAGAGAAGGAAAATCTGAAATAGAGTAATAAAAATCAATAGCATAATAGGAAATACACAATAGATTACAGGGGTTTCCAAAGCACAAAGGAATAATTTTAAGGAAAACACATCCAGATGAACTGAACTAACGAAAGAAAACCTTTTTGAATCTATCTTCAATTTTGAGCAAAATGAAGACGATACAAAAATTGAAGATATAATATTAAGAACGTTTACCTGGAATGGAGAAAGAACACATTTTTCAGTTAGCAAAAGCGGTGAAATCAAAAGTTGAAAAATTGAATTGCGGGGGTTTTCAAAGCACAAAGGATTAATTTTGCGGAACACACCTAGATGAACTGAACTAACGAAAGAAAAGTCTTTTGGATCTACCTTCAATTTTGAGCAAAACAAAGATGATATAAAAATTGAAGATACAATATTAAGAACGCTTACCTGGAATAGAGGAACAAGTTATTCGGTGAGCAAAAGCGGTGAAATCAAAAATTGAAAGATTGAATTACAGGGATTTTCAAAGCACAAAGGAATAATTTTGAAGAAAACACATCCAAATAAACTGAACCAATGAAAAAAAACCCTTTTGAATCTACCTTCAATATTGAGCAAAATAAAGATGATACAAAAAAAGTTAATATTAAGAACGCTTACCTGAAATAGAGAAAGAACAAGTTTTTTGGTGAGCAAAAGCGGTGAAATCAAAAGTTGAAAGATTGAATTGCAGGGGTTTCCAAAACACAAAGGAATAATTTTGAGGAAAACACACCCAGATGAACTAAACTAACAAAAGAAAACCCTTTTGCATCTACCTTCAATTTTGAGCAAAACAAAGATACAAAAATTGAAGATGTAATATTAAGAATGCTTACCTGCAATGGAGAAAAAACAAGTTTTTCAGTTAGCAAAAACGATTAAAAATCAAAAGTTGAAAGATTGAATTACAGGGGTTTCCAAAGCACAAAGAAATAATTTTAAGGAAAACACACCCAGATGAACTGAACTAATGAAAGAAAACCCTTTTGAATCTACCTTCAATTTTGAGCAAAACAAATATGATACAAAAATTGAAGATATAATATTAAGAACGCTTACCTGGAATGGAGAAAGAACAAGTTTTTCGGTGAGCAAAAGCGGTGAAATTAAAAGTTGAAAGATTGAATTGAAAATAGAGAGCATAAGCTGATGTATTCATTAAGAACACATAAAGATTACACGCGGTTATAACAAACATTTGAAAATTAGATATACCCTCAAAGAAATGAAACTAGGATGGTAACGGGGCAGGTACGGGGCGGGTTTAGAGATATGCGGGTGCGGGCGGGTGCAGACGCTGGTTGAAGTAGTTATTTTTAAAACTAATGTGGGGTGGGCGGGTTGCATGTTGCGGGTTTAAAAAACCAAATAGAAATTTGAAGAAATTAAATTTTTGTAATTAGTAAAAATCAAATATATAAAGTTTTTATATTAAACACTGACTTTAATTTTATTTTTTCTCTAGAATTTAAATTAGATATGTTCGACTAATTGCTTGTCGTTAAAATGCTAATTAAAAACTTTTAAGTAAAGACTATGAAACAATTGTTAAAATGTCAACTAAACATAGTTAATTAGTTGTTGAGACATTAATTAGCGAAAAAAATCTAAATTCAACTAAAAATCTAAATTCAACTAAAAATAAAAGAATTTTAAAATTTAAGCAGGATAAATTTATACGGATTGAAAATGACAAAAATCATCATACGATACGGAGCGGGGCGATAAAAAAATTTTGCAGATTAAACTCAACCCGCCCTGTACCCATCCCATTGCCATCCTTAAATGAAACAAGCATGTCGACAAAATCTCTTCTAATATAAGAGAAAAGTTGGGGTTAAAAGCAGAAACAAAAAATTGTTCAAAGTTACCTGGTTTAATTCAAACATAAGTTTTATACAATACCATATATATATTCATTTTTTTTAATTAAATGAATTAAATAAAATTGCACCCACTAAATAATTCCATTATTATTTAGTTGCATATTTTAATTTTGATACAACTTATTCACCATTAAATAACCCCTAATCGGTATATGAGATGTCCAAGTAATAACTTGAGTGAATTATTGTCACGACCTCGATCAATCATGATTGATACTCACGCTAATCCTCATATGAGAGAACCATTTATACGATTCAACTAAGCATACTAATAAGGGACAATCATTTAAAGTTGTGAAATTTTTTTAAATAGCAATCAAATGTTGAGTTTTGATAACCTCAAATAAAAATTTTTACTAACAGTGCAGAAAATGAACCCATCTGAAAGTTGAAAGTCATTGTACCACTACAATAGAGGGATACAACCCCGAAAAATAATAAATAAAACAACTTTGAAATATCTTAGTTCGAAGAGAATGAGTTGAGATCCTAGATTCCTTCCCCTTGACTTACCCATGACAAATGAAGACAAATCATTAGGGGTGTGCATTAGTCGGTTCAGTTCGATTTAATGTATTATTGATTCGGATTATCAGTTTTTGATTTTTAAATATGTTAAACCAATAATATATTTTTTATCAATTTTTTTGGTTTACCTGTTTTAGTCCTTAACACTTCGGTTCTCGATTTACCCAATAAAAAATATTCATAAAATAAATATATAACTTCTCTAATTATTTGACGCAATACAATAAGGTATAGTAAAACAAACAAATCAATTGGACACCTAAACTTAATAAAATCAATTGGGCACCTAAACTTAATAATATATCATATATTTCACCTCATGTTATAATTTACTTTCCAAACAGAATTATACATTGTAAATAAAATAAATACATGATTTACGAGTATCAATTTAGTATCAAGTGGTGTTAAATTTTTTCATATTTAATATTTATGAAGGGATAAAGTAGTAAATGGGTTATCGATTTACCCAATAACCCAATACTAAAAATCGAAATCGAATTGATAATCCGATCATTTTTTTTTGAGAAAACTAAGTTTGTACCCCTTTAAAGCAAACTATTTACATTCATATACCCCTTTACATTTTGTCCCCCTTACTATTAAAATTTTACCCTCTAAAATTAAAATTCTGTCACGCCCCAAGCCTACACCCTGGACGGGATCGGCACTCGAAAATCAATTTGGTCCCAAGCGAACCACTTGGCTTGGCTACTTACTCAGCCGAAGACTTAACAATAGTGGAAAAGCTACTAAAATACTACCTAACTCATGAATTGCCTACATAAACTAAATGTGAAAGTGCATAAGCAATACTGAATAAACTAGAACTAAAATACTAACGCATAATCTATGGAACCTCTACTAAAGCTGTCTGAAAGGACTACTGAGACAGGCCCCAAGTAGCCAGAACTAAAAATAAATGTTGTGATGAAACATAAATAACTCCAAAGCCTCGGACTGAGAAGAGGCCTCACCAAAAGATTGAAAACTGTCAGGTTCTCAACGAAGCAGCTGCTGAGGAACTCTGTCACCTGCATCTGCATCATAAAATGATGCAGGTCCTAAAGACGTCAGTACATGGAATGTATGGTATGTAAGATGGCCAAAACAGTAACTCATGATAACATAACATTTCTCAAAAAAGATATAAACATAACTCATAATAAAGTAACAAGAATAATAAATACTTTATATGCTGAAAGTAACATGCTGAAAACTGGTAAGTAAAACATAATTTCTTAGCTTAGGGAGTTTTGCTAACCGACAACCACCACTATGAGCTTCATGGTGATACATCGTCTTGCCCACGCTGCCAGAGCCATCCCGTACTTTGCCGGGGTAGGGGACGAAAAACTAGGGGAGTGAATCCATCCCAAAACTGGGCCATCCCAGTGGCAGATGAGGAATGTACCATGGTACAATCCTATCCTTTGTTGGCTGCATAGTTTATGAGTTCGAATAATTAGTTCTACCCTCCACCACATCGGTGCTCAATACTACTCCCAAAAATGATCTTTATATAGCTCATACTCAAAGATTATGAATTCTCGAAAGCTGATTTCTCGGGAGCTTAGCCCAACTTGCTCCTTAGCTTCTCAACTGAATTCTTTGATTTGGCTGAAACCTAATATCAACTCAAGTGATTCAAAACATGCTAGGTTACTTAGCTGATATGCAAGAACAAATTCTCAAAATGTACTTCTTGAACTCAGCTTGAAGGATGCATATACTAGTCTTACTTTTCTTGAAATAATAACAAGATTTTCAAGAAACTTCAGCAACAGTGCATCTTATTCATATATGGATAAAATATTTTTGGTAGCAATACTTTCAACAAATAATAAAGAAATCAAGAATCTATAAATACAATGAACTTTACCATACTTCACAGAAAATCACATGGATTTAATCTCAATTAGAACTTGAAAGTTCTTGGTTGAATACTAACTTATATTTTCTAAGATATTCTCAAAATAATAGTTTTAGGGTGGTCTTATATACCTAGGAGAAGAATTCTTGAAGAATTGGAGAGAATCATTGATTTTCTTTACGCTTGAATTTTCTTGGAAGGGTTTTGACGAATGAATGTGAAAAAATATGTTTTTGGACCTTAATACGACTTAAAAACGTCTAATTTAAGATTATGGGGTGTGGGAAAGGTCAAAACCACCCCTCCCCATTAAAAGAGAAAACAACTCCAATTTTACACTAGTGTGCATCGCGCACTAGTGTTAAATTTCAGTTGTTCGTCAAATTTCAGATTTTATCGAATTTCGAAAAAACCCAATTGTGGTTCCACATCCCTAGCGCGTCACAAAAGGGACGTGAAAACCTCACTGTTTTTTATTTTTTTGAAAAAATAATTCGAGTTTTTTCGCGTTAAAGTTGAGTCGAGACCATTTTTCGACTCAATTTTTTGCACTGATCATAAATTCGATCTCGAATTTGCAATTCTGAGCATGGAAAGACACGTTATACGCAAGGTCAATTCTCGAGGTATTTTGGTCTTTTCGCGGGGTGTCACGATATCTCCCCCTTGGGATCATTCGTCCTCGAATGATAACGTTATAAAGAATTTAGCTCAAGACAACAAGATTACACACACTTTAACTAACATAAGTCTTAAGTATGTAAGTTTACCTTCAAGGTCCTCATTTAGGCTAACGAACAAGTGTGGATACTTGGCCTTCATGTCCGCTTCTGCTCTCCATGTCGCTTCTTCCACGAATTGGTTTCTCCACAACACTTTCACCAAATATATCTCTCTGGTCCTCAACTTACGAACTTATCAGTCTAATATCTGTACCGGGATCTTTTCATATGACAAGTTATCTTTAATTCCCACACTTTCAACCGGAACAACTAGAGAGGATCTCCCAAGCACTTCTTAAGCATGGAAATATAAAATGCTGGGTGTATAGCGCTCAACTCTGCTGGTAACTCTAACTCGTAGGCAACGTTGCCCACTCTTCTCAGAATTTGGTAAGGACCAATATATCGTGGGATGAGCTTCCCCTTTTTCCCGAGCCTCATAACTCCCTTTACTAGTGATACCTTCAGGTACACCCAATCACCTACTTCGAATTTCAGATCTCTCCTTCTAACATCAGTGTATGACTTTTGTTGACCCTGGGCTGTCTTTAGCCTTTCTTGGATGACCTACACTTTTTCATAGCCTGGTGGACTAGGTCAGTTCCCATCAATCCTGCCTCACCAACTTCAAACCACCCTATGGGTGATCTACATCTCATCCCATAAAGAGCCTCATACGGTGCCATCTGTATGCTGACCTGAAAGCTATTATTATAAGAGAACTCAATCAAGGGTAAATGATCATCCCAGTTACCTTTAAAGTCTATCACACACGCCCTTAACATATCTTCCAAGGTCTGTATAGTCTGCTTTGCTTGTTCGTCTATTTGTGGATGGAAAGTTGTGCTAAGATTCACCTTAGTACTAAGCCCCTTCTGAAAGGACTTCCAAAACTGTGTTGTAAACTGAGCTCCTATAGGGACCCCGTGCAGCCTAACAATCTCCCTAAGATAGAGTCCGGCATAATCCTCAGCTATATCAGTCGTCTTGACAGGTAGAAAGTGAGCTGATTTGGTCATTCTATCTAGTATGACCCATATCGAATCATGCTGTCCACGGGATCGAGGTAAGCCTATTATGAAGTCCATATTAATCATCTCCCATTTCCATTCTAGAATCTCTATGTTTTGGGATACATCACAAGGCCTTTGGTGCTCAACCTTAACTTGCTGGCAATATGGGCATCTAGACACAAACTCTGCAATGTCCTTCTTTATACTACCCCACCAATAGACTTCTCGAAAATCCCTATACATCTTTGTTGCACCAGGGTGGATAGAGTATCTGGCATTACGAGCCTCAGCTAAGATCCTATTTTTGAGAGCACTAATACTTTTTGCTTCTGAACATCTTTTTTCAATTGGAGAAGGATGGGATCCCTGTCTTGTTTTTCTTTCACTTCTACCACCGAGGATGACTTTGATCCATTTCTGATAATGGCCCCACCTTCGTCAGAATCTTCAATCTGCACCCCCAAACGGGCTAGTCTGTGAGCTCCTTAGCTAACTCATTCTTTTCATCCTCAACATGAGTTGTGCTCCCCATGGTCACCCTGCTTAAAGCATCAGCAACTACATTAGCTTTACCTGTATGATAGAGTATACTCATATCATAGTCTTTCATCAACTGCAACCATCTCCTCTGTCTCAAATTCAGCTCCTTCTGGCCAAACACATACAGCAAGCTCCTGTGATCCGTGAATACATCCACGTGTACATCATATAGATAGTGTCTCCAAATTTTCGGAGCAAACACCACCATAGAAAGCTCAAGATTATGAGTTGGGTAATTTTTTCCATGAATCTTAAGCTATCTGGAGGCATATGCTATCACCTTGCCTCTCTGCAGTAATACACAGCCCAAGCCAACTCTGGAAGCATCACAATATACCACGAAATCATCAACTCCATCTGGAAGGGATAAGACTGGGGTCGTGGACAACCTAGTTTTCAACTCTTGGAAACTCTTCTCACAAGCTTCTAACCATTCAAACTTAGTCTTCTTTTGAGTCAGTTTAGTCAAGGGAGCTGAGATAGAAGAGAACCCCTCTACAAACCGTTTGTAGTACCCCACTAAGCCCAAGAAGCTCCTTATCTCTGTGGGAGTTGTGGGCCTTGGCCAATTCTTTATTGCCTCAATCATTTGGGAATCGACTTGGATACCCTCACCAGACATAATGTGCCCCAGAAACGCCACAGATGCCAACCAAAACTCACACTTAGAGAATTTAACATATAGCTGTTGTTCCTTAAAGTTCTGAAGGATAACTCTAAGCTGGCTTGCATGCTCCTCCTTATTACAGGAGTAGATCAGGATGTCATCTATGAACACAATAACGAACATATCTAGGTACGACCTTAACACCCTATTCATAAGATCCATGAAAATTGCTGGTGCATTCGTTAGCCCGAAGGACATGACCAGAAACTCATAATGACCGTAGCGGGTTCTGAAAACTATCTTAGGAATGTCTCTCTCTCTAACTTTAAGTTGATGATACGCAGATTTGAGGTCTATCTTGGAAAAACAGGTAGCACCCTGAAGTTGGTAGAATAAGTTATCTATTCTGGGAAGAGGATACTTGTTCTTGATGGTGACCTTATTCAGCTGATGCTAATCTATGCACATTCGAAGAGAACCATCCTTCTTACGCACGAAGAGAACTGGAGCACCCTCAAGGTGAGATGCTTGGTCTAACGAAACCTTTATCTAAGAGATCTTTCATCTTCAACTTAACTCTTTTAGCTCCAAGGGAGCCATACGATATGGGTTGAGTATCTGAAAGAGTATCTATCCCAAATTCTATTTCCTTGTCAGGAGCGACTCTGGGGAGATCCTCAGAAAAGACTTCAGGGAACTCATTCACAACTAGGACAGACTAAAGAGATGGTGCCTCGGTACGAGAATCCTGAACTCTGACTAGGTGGTATATATACCCTTTGGAAATTAACTTTCTAGCTTTGAGATTTGAGACAAATTGACCCTTAGGGAAAACTGAGCTATCCTTTCACTCTAAGACTGGTTCGTTAGGGAACAAAAATTTCACTACTCTGGTTCTGCAATCTATGGAGGCATACCCAGCATGAAGCCAATCCATTCCTAGGATGACATCAAACTCTACCACGTCTAACTCCACCAAATCAGCTACAATAGTCTTATGATAAACTGAGACTGGACAAACCCTATAAATTCTTGGGCTAAAATAGACTCTCCAGTAGGAGTAGAGACACTGAAAGGCTCAAGAAGACATTCTGGATTGACCCCAAACTTCACAGCTACATATGGGGTTATAAATGACAATGTGGCTCCTCGGTCTAACAATGCATAAACATCATAAGTAAAGATTTTAGGCATACCCGTAACCACATCTGGTGAGTTCTCCTGCTTCTGTTTGTTGCCCATGGCATACAAGAGGTTTGTGCCCCCGCTTGTTCCTGCTGTACCCCGTGACAGGCTACCCGGGAACCTGCGGTGCTGTTATCCCTGCTCGTTCCTGACCCTCGGTGTAGGTGTACTAGCGGATGAAGGTGCTGGTCCGGCTGTCTTAGGCTGAAAAGATGAGTGACTTCCACTTCCAGTTTCTCTCTTGCCTGTCTACTGACCCGGTTTCTTGGCCCTCTTGCTCCTAAACTCCTCCTATCCTGCATCTTCTCCTCTTCTACCTGCTGAACATATGTCATCAAACGGGCTATAACTATATCCCTAATCAACATCGCATTCCTTCCCTCTCTCTTAGTAATTCGAGACAGCCCAGACACGAAGAGATCCATCCTAGTATGCATATCTGCCACCACAGATGGAGCATAATGGGACAGCTAAGTAAACTTGAGGCTGTACTCCCATACACTCATATTCTCCTGCTTCAGATTTAAAAACTCCCTTCCCTTAGCCTGCCTCATCTCCTTGGGAAATTGCTGTCCCAAAAAGGCCTCCTCAAACACCGCGCAACTAATAGCTGACGCCCCATCTGCCTTACTCCATTTCCACTGATCGAACCAGAGTCTAGCTACCCCTTGAGCTAGTAGGCAGCCAACTCAACCCGCTCAGCATCACCTATATGCATCACCTGAAACACCTTCTGGAGCTCCTCAATAAAGTTCTCAGTATCCTCCTTCACATTGGACCCCATGAATTCTGGTGGGTTCATCCTCAGAAACTCCCTAACTCTGGAGGTATCTGACCCATCATTTTTGCCATCTCCCTGGCGACCTCCTTGAGTAGTGACTGCCTGAGCCAAAGTTTGAATGGCCTGGCGAAGCTTAGCATTGGTGATGTCTGCCTACTGTGGCTGCTTCACAAGCACAACTGTACCTCTAGGTTCCTTAGGAATTCGGCTAGGTTGGTTTGTGTTTCTCTTGGCTGGGCGCCCTCTGCCCCTTACTGGTCCATTAGCTCTACGAGGAGGAATGATCTCAAAAATACGGCATGAACGCATGAGTTGGAAGGGACTTCACAGAGATACACTCTGAAGCACGAGACAAAGAATGACAATTAATAATGACACTTCCTAATGTCCTGTAGCTACCCTATTATAGATGTGGTGCACTTCACACCCATAATATGGACTCTACTAGACACGTTCCATAGACTCCCTAGGAATCTTGAGCTCTGTGCTCTGATACCAAGTTTGTCACACCCCGAGCCTACATCTTGGACGTAGCCGGCACTCGAAAACCATTTCTGGTCCCAAGCGAACCACTTGGCCTGGCTACTTACTCAGTGAAAAACTTAACAATAGTGGAAACGCTACTGAAATACAAGCTAACTCATGAATTGTCTGCATAAACTGAATGTGAAAATGCATAAGCAATACTGAATAAACAAGAACTAGAATACTGACGCATAATCTATGGAGCCTCTACTAAAGCTGTCTGAAAGGGCTACTAGGACAGACACCAAGTAGCCAGAACTAAAAATAAATGTCGTGATGAAACATAAATAACTCTTGAGCCTTGGACTGAGAAGAGGCCTCACCAAAAGACTGAAAGCTGTCAGGTTCTCAACGAATCGGCTGTTAACGAACTCTGTCACCTGCGTCTGCATCATAAAATGATGCAGATCCTAAGAATGTCAGTACATGGAATGTACGGTATGTAAGATGGCCAAAACAGTAACTCAAGATAACATAACATTTCTCAAAAAGGGTATAAACATAACTCATAATAAAGTAACAATAATAATAAATACTTTATATGCTGAAAGTAACATGCTGAAAACTGGTAAGTAAAACATAATTTCTTAGCTTGGGGAGTTTTTCTAATCGACAACCATCACTATGAGCTTCATGGTGATACATCGTCTCGCCCACGCTGCCAGAGCCATCCCGTACTTTGCCGGGGTAGGGGACGAAAAACTAGGGGAGTGAATCCATCCTAAAACTGGCCAATTCAATGGCAAAAGAGGAATGTACCATGGTACAATCTTATCCTATGTTGGCTACATAGTTTATGAGTTCGAATAATTAGTTTTACCCTCCACCATATCGGTGCTCAATACTAGTCCCAAAAATGATCTTTATATAGCTCATACTTAAAGATTATGAATTCTTGAAATCTGATTTCTCGGGAGCTTAGCACAACTTGCTACTTAGCTTCTCAACTGAATTCTTTGATTTGGCTGAAACCTAATATCAACTCAAGTGATTCAAAACATGCTAGGTTACTTAGCTAATATACAAGAACAAATTCTCAAAATGTACTTCTTGAATTTAGCTTGAAGGGTACATATACTAGTCTTTCTTTTCTTGGAATAATAACAGGATTTTCAAGAAACTTCAGCAACAGTGCATTTTATTCATATATGGGTATAATTTTTTTGGTAGCAACACTTTAAACGAATAATAAAGAAATCAAGAATCTACAAGTACAATGAACTTTACCATACTTCACATAAAATCACATGGATTTGATCTCAATTAGAACTTGAAAGTTCTTGGTTGAAAACTAACTTATATTTTCTAGGATATTCTCAAAATAATAGTTTAGGGTGGCCTTGCATACTTGAGAGAAGAATTCTTGAAGAATTAGAGAGAATCGTTGATTTTCTTTACTCTTGAATTTTCTTGGAAGTGTTTTTGAACGAATGAATGTGAAAAAAATGCATTTTTGGACCTTAATACGACTTAAAAATGTCTAATTAAGGATTATGGGGTTTGGGAAAGGTTGAAACTATTCCTCCCCATTAAAAGAGAAAACAACTCCAATTTTACACTAATGCGCATCGCCCACTAGTGTTAAATTTCAGTTTTTTGCAAACATTTCAGATTTCGTCGAATTTCAGAAAAAACCCAGGTGTGGTTCCGCGTCCCTAGCGCGTCGCGGAAGGGGCGCAGAAACCTCACTATTTTTGATATTTTTTGGAAAAAATAATTCGAGTTTTTTCGCGTTAAAGTTGAATCGAGACCATTTTTCGACTCAGTTTTTCATACTGATTGCAAATCCAGTCTCGGATTTGCAATCGGAGTATGGAAAGATACATTACGCGCAAGGTAAATTCTAGGGGTATCTTGGTCTTTTCATGAGGATGTCACAAATTTGCCCGCTGCTGACATCAGTACCTGCTTGTATGATATACCAATAGGGTATACATATACCAACAGAGTATCACAAATGAGTAAGCTTAATCCTTTATGATACCAATATGGTATAAATACACCGACAAAGTATATAACTAATGTATTTTCTACTAATTTAGAGTTTAATAATTTTTTTGTTTGTTTCTTATTTATTTCTTAAAAGATCATATATACCAATTGGGTATCAATATACTGCCAGAGTATCATAAAGGACTGAGTTCATTCTATATGATACTGTTATGGTATATATGTATTGACATAGTATATTTCATAGTATTTATGCTAACGTCAGCATGACATCAACACGCGAAATAAAATGGGGTAAGTGGGTAGAAAGGTAAATAATTTGGATAATGAGTCCATTAAGGGTAAATAGTATAGATTGAGTCTATTAAGTGTAAATAATTTCAAATTAGACCTATTTTGTGTACTTTTTTTTTTTTTTTTGTAAAACCATTACAAATCCATTAACCCGATAACAATAACCAATAATATTCTTTTGGTTAGCTTTATCGGTTGACTTGGATTTTGCACACCCCTACAAATCGTTACAAATATAAAGTGGTCATTATTCAAATATAAAACCCAACAAGGATCAAAGTCGAAACTCACAAAGAATATGACAAAAATATTACTCTTAGTAACTAAAATTTCTTGAATTGATCAATGCGAAACTAAGGTTGTGGATTTTCATTTCAAGGTTATAACTTTGTGAAGGAATTTGGATTGGATCAACTCATATCCATATTAATATTTAAAAGTAATATATTTGTTGTATTTATTTAAATATTAATAAAGGAAAATAGACAATTGTTTGAAAAGCTGTATCCCTTTAGAATTATAAAAGGACTTTCAAAATAAAAGTAATGTAACTTTTTTGATTTTCTTTTCTTTCTCTTTTCTCCTCTATACTCAGGAAGTCTTGTAAAGATTCTTGAAGTTTTATTCTCCAAAAGTGTTGGAACAACATCTGTAACAAGACAAAATTTTAGACTGTGGTTATTTCGGTGTAGTTCGTCTTTGTATATGATTACACTTTCTACCTGGTGAAATAAATTTAATGATCTTGCAAACTATGTGTTTATTAATGAATAGATTCTTCATTGGTATCCGAGCCAATTTTTTCTTTATTGTTTCCTGGCCTATATAAATATTGGGAAGAAGTCCCTATTTAATGTTCTCTTTCGGGTTTTTTTCATTGTTTTGGGTGTGGCAGCCTTGGTAAAAAAGCATTTTGGTGCTATCGTGTTTCTTGGTTTCTTTGTAAAGTTTTTTTTTTGGACAATTTCAAAAGGGATGAGAGACAACACTATTTTCTTTTGGTTGCTGTAAAAGAAATTTTTTAATAACGTTTTTCTCTCCCTTACAATTTTTGTCCTTGTTTATCTTTTGATTAAACAAG
>JAPFFP010107324.1:0-19035 GCA_026153255.1 Solanum medicagineum
ATTTGAGCCTAAGTATGAATTATTATGAATGGTGTTTGGCTTTTAAGCCCAATTGTGCATTGAAATGATTTGGAAAACAAAATGACTATTGCCTCTTTGAAAGTACGTATATGTATATTATAAGTATTCTTGTGAGATGATGACTTAGCTTGTTGTGTTGGGGGTCTTGGGGTAGTTTGGTCTACTTGCATAGCACGCTTCCAATAAGTGTAGAACCCGTAAGGTTGTAATAGGATGGTTGATCTATATGGTCAATTACAAAGGGTTAGTCGCTTAACTAAGATTGATCTTTGGTTGAGCTTTGTTCCCAAGTGAGCATTATTAGTATCGGTGGAGTTGGTTGGTGTATTTATGCATTGGCTATGATTATGGGTCTTTAGAATAGGGTCTTAAAACCCTATGTTGGTATGTTTGTGGTTGGTTCTAATGATGAGGTATTAATTTATTTAAAGCTTGTGAATCATTTGGGGGATTGGTCGCTAAATATGATAGGTGTGAGTTGAGGATAACAAGAAGGTTGTTAGAACTCCTTAGGGATTATGGTATGAGTGTGCATTGGTTTTTCCGGTAAGGCTAGTGTTGCGGGTGGTGCTCTAGGTAGCCTAGTGTGTGTGGATAATAGTGGTAAGGAGATTCCTAGGAGATTCCATCTCTCAGCTAGATAGAGAGTTAGGTTGAAGGAAGTTGAGAATGGTAGTATAGTGTTCTTGATGCTTCCAAATCTTCTTGGGTAGAGAGGACTAAATTAGGCAAGGCCTTGATTTCTGCCTTATTAGAGTTGGAAGCTTTGGGTGGAAGAAAATGGTAGAGTGGAGGTTGCCTCCCAAGGGGGAGATGGTGGTCCATGGTACCAAGTGGGTTAGATGTGTTTAAGGTTGGCAATCAGTTTAAGGTTTTTGAGCCCTTATAGTAGGCGTTGTATGTCCCCGGTTGGGTGGTTTGAAGTGGCGAGAAATTTCCTTGTTGGGTCAATTCGGAAGTTTTGCTCATGAGGAGTGAGGTCTATTTAGGTAAGAAGGGAGTCAAGTTTATGGTTTGTGAGTCCTTATAGAGTGTAGAGGGAGGTTGGTAAAGATTGCTTAAAAGTTTGAGGATTGCCTTTGGGTGTAGATATGGTTCGTCTGGTTCTTCATACCTCTATGTTGAGGGAATATGTTGGTGACTCTAGTATTATAGAGCTCCTTGAGGTTGTGGTTGTTATGGAGGGTAAGTTGGCTTAAGAGAAGGTCCGGGTGGGGGTGTTGGATGGGTGAGTGGAGAAGTTAATTCATAATGGTGTAGTGTTCTTCAAGGCCCTTTGGAAGAGTCGTCTATTCGTATGTGTCTCTCAGGAAGCTCCAGCGGGCATGGAGGAGCAATATCCATATTTCTTCATTCTATTCAAGATTATGATGACATTTCAAGTCCTTTTTATGATTCCAAGTCTCATGTTTCAGCCACTACGTCATCAATATGCATTCATGTTTAAGTTGGCAAGTTCATGATGATTTTACACCTATGTTGGGATTTTGAAAATGGTGTTTTAAAGTGTATTGTTGCATTCTTGTTGGGGCTGATATTCTTATGATTACTCTTCTCTTCTATGTCCCTTTTACATTCGGGGTAGAATGTTCCCAATAGGGAGATACTGTAACGACCCCAAAAAGTGCCTAAAAATGTGCCTCAGAAGTGCTCAAAATCATAATTTTCATATGTCTAAAAATCCGTTCATTATTTTGAAAATCTGACTTCATATTCTTATTTAGGGGTCAAATTGAGTGGGAAATGGGTCTAACCTAAATTTTAGAGCAACTGTATCAAAATCTAAAATTGCAATAAACGCTATTTAGGAGGATCAATTTTGAAGGGCCATATATTTTAGGTTACAAAGAATTGAGTGGCCCATGACCTACCAACTTAAATCCCTTTGAATTAGATTTTCAATGCACTTCGTTTAACCTTATTCCGAGTTCGAATGAAGGATTTATCCTGATTTTCATAAAACTCATTCGTGCAGAAAATGCACATTTCCAGTGAGCATCCACGTCGCCTCCACAACGCGGACTAGTGTTATTTTGGCCCTGCTTTTTAATTTTGGTCCAAGACTTTAAAGTCTTGGGCCCAAGGGTTCCCATACGTGTTTTTACCTATGCTTAGCCTTATTTCATACTCATATCATCCTCAACATTCTTCAATATCCTCTCAAACACTTAGACTCAAATTTCACCCTAAATTCAAGTCCCAAACTCAAGACCAATCTTAAGGATTTCATCAAGGACCTCATTCAAACTTCACGTCTCCATTAAAGTCTTCTTCAAGAACCTCTCCAAATTTGAACCATTGGGTCCTTTCACCCATGGTGCCTAAACCCTCTTTTACGTAATATTGCATGATTTAAAGTTTATTTTACATGTGGGTCTTGTATATTAAGAAATTTACTGCACAGTGATTTTAGTTCATGAAAGTATGGTTGTTTTAGCAAGTTTTGGGCTTCAAATCTTGGATCTAATGTTGGATTTGATGAGGGGTTTTGGTATGAATGTTTTGGGGGTGTTTCAAGGTGTTGATTAAAGGTTTTACCACTGATTTTCTTGCATGATTTCATCTCTAAGTTACATGCTCTTTTACCCCATTACACACCCCCAAGGTATTTGACAAAATGACTGGTTGTGGTTTCTTAAGGAAATGAAGGTCTAAAGCATGTGATATGATATGATTGGCTATATGATGATGAAATGAGCTTATGTAAATAATGAATACTATACAAAGTGTTGTGGTAGACCAAACCCAAGGGAGCCTCATTAAAGGGTTAATTGCTCAACCACTAGGGTGATGGGTGCGATCATCACCAACCTAGTTGAGGGGTTAATTACTCAACCACTAGGGTGATGGGTGCGATCATCACCAACCTAGTTGAGGGGTTGATTGCTCAACCACTAGGGTGATGGGTGCGATTATCACCAACCTAGCTGAGGGGTTGATTGCTCAACCACTAGGGTGATGGGTGCTATCATCACCAAACCCAAGGGGTTTATACCTTGGCAATCACTCCTCTTCACATATGATATGCTATATGAGCATGATTTACTTAAATATGTTTTACTTATGCATTGATCATACATATCATATTGCTATATTATATCTATTACATATCGTTATGCATTTTATGATGCCTATCTATTGTTGCATTGCATCCCACATGCTTAGTACATTCAAACGCACTAACACATACTCTTGCCTACATGATATCACCATGTAGGGACCAAAGCTCCTATTGATTCTTCTCGTGGCTAGATGGATTGTTCAAGTTAGCCTTTGGTGAGTCCTCCATTCGGGGGACAAGGACTATTCTCTCTCACTATGTATTAAGATTCCCTTTACTTTATTGTATACTTATGACTATGAGGGTGAGCCTGGTTCTTTGTGTTGGCCCCCACATTATCTATGTATTAGAGGTGTTGTTGGACAAAGATATGTATTTATGGTATGAGTTGATTCTATTATCTCTTGACTCTATCTTACGACAAGTTCTCCCTTAGCCCCCTTTTTATCCTTATTTCCATTCTTCAAATGCCATTTAATTGTTTCTGTGACCAAGAATGTGTAATGATATATCGTTCCTTTGGGTTCCCCATTTGCTGGTCACGTCTAGGCCCTAGGCTTGGGTCGTGACACTTCCAGACTAGGTATGGGCATTATTAGTTTGTTGTGATGTCTTTTGGGTTGATCAATACGCCGGCCATCTTCATGGACCTCATGAATATGGTCTTCAAATCCTACCATGATTTAATTGTTGTGGTATCCATTAATGATATTTTAATCTTTCTTGTTGTGAGGAGGAGCATAGGGCTCATTTGACGGTTGTGTTGCAATGATTGAGGGAAGAGAAGTTATATGCCAAGTATGAGAAGTGTGAATTTTTGTTGAGGGAGGTTGCCTTCCAGGACATATGGTAGCGGGGGATGGTATTAAGGTGGATCCTAAAAAGATGGATGTGATTAGGAATTGGCCTAGACCATTGACCCCGTCAGACATTAGGAGCTTCTTAGGCTTAGCGGGTTATTATTGGAGATTTGTGAGTGGTTTCTCCTCTATTGCTTATCCCATGACTAAATTTACTCAAAAGAAGGCCAAGTTTGTGTGGACCGATGAATGTGAGCGGAGCTTCCAAACATTAACAGATAAGATTGTGTCCGCTCCTATTTTGTCACTGCCGGAAGGGATAAAGGGATTTGTTATGTATTGTGATTCTTTTAGAGTTGGTTTGTGTTGTATTCTAATGCAAAATGGTAAGTTCATAGCCTATACTTCTAGGAAACTCAAGGTGCATGAAAAGAACTATCCTACCCATGATCTTGAACTAGCCGCCGTGATATTTGCATTGAAATTTGGCGTCATTACTTGTATGGAGTGCATGCTGATATGTTCACCGACCATAAGAGCCTCCAATATGTCTTTATTCAAAAAGATCTTAACTTGAGGCAAATGAGATTGTTAGAACTTCTTAAGGACTATAATATGAGTGTGCATTATCATCGGGGTAAGGCTAATGTGGTGGTGGATGCTTTGAGTAGGGTCTGTATAGGTAGCATAGCTCATGTTGATGGTGGTGATAGGGAGATCCATCGTTTGGAAAGATTAGAAGTTAGGTTCGGAGAAGTGGGTAATGGTGGTGGTGTTGTTGTTGATGGTTCTAAATCATCATTGGTTAAGGAGGTGAAAGATAAGAAAGATCTTGATCCTACCTTGTTAGAATTGAAGGCCTTGGTTGGTGATTGGAAAGTGGAGGTTTTCTCCCATGGGGGAGATGGTGCACTTAGATACAAAGGTAGGTTGTGTGTGCCATGTGATGATGGTTTGAGAGAGAGAATTCTTGATGAGGCTCATGGTTCTTCCTATTCTATTCACCCTGGTTCTACTAAAATGTATAGAGATTTGATAGAGGTGTATTGGTGGGGAGGTATGAAGAAAGACATTGCCAAATTTATCTCCGGTTGCTATAGTTGTCAATAAGTCAAAGTCGAACATCAAAGGCCTGGTGGCCTAACCCAATACATAGAGGTCCCTACTTGGAAGTGGGAAGAGATTAGTATGGACTTTGTAGTTGGTTGCCCAAGACTAGGAAGGGTATTGATTCCATTTGGGTTGTGGTTGATAGGATGATGAAATCGACTCACTTTCTATCGTTTAAGACCACATATTGGGCTGAAGAGTGTGCTAGGTTATAGATCCATGACTTGGTGAGACTGTATGGGGTTCTTCTATCCATCATATCGGATCGTGGTGCACAATTCACTTCACACGTTTGGAGGTCTTTCCATAGGGGTCTTTGTACAAAGGTTAAGCGTAGTACGACCTTTCACCCTCAAACGGATGGCCAAACTGAAAGGACTATCCAACCCTTTGAGGATATGCTTAGAGCTTGTGTATTGGAGCTTAAGGGTGGTTGGGATGATCATCTTCTGTTAATTAAGTTTGCCTACAACAATAGCTATCATTCTAGCATCGGTATGGCTCCTTTTGAGGATCTCTATGGTAGGCATTGTAGATCACCGATTGGGTGATTTCAGTTTTGTGAGGTGAACTTGTTACGACTAGACCTGGTTATGGAGGCTCTTGAGAAGGTTAGGATGATTAGGGAAAGGTTGAAGATGACCCAAAGAGGCCAAAAGTTCTATGCCAATGTGAAGAGAAGGGATCATGAATTCAAAGTGGGTGATTGAGCTTATTTGAAGGTTCATCCATCAAGGGTGTAGTTCACTTTGGTAAGAAGAGCAAGTTAAGCCCAAGATATGTGGGAGATATTGAAACGACCCCAAAAAGTGCTCGAAAAGGTGGCTTGGAAGTGCCTGGAATTGTAATTTCCTTGTATCTCAAAATCTGTGTGTGGTATCGAAAACCAGACTTTGTATTTTTGATCAAGAGGTCAAATAGAGTGGGAAATGGGTCTAAAACCGATTTAAGATCAAATGATTAGCAATTTCTTTTTTTGTAATTTTCCTTATCCTGAATCGATCAGCGACAGTGCCGCAATGCGTAGCTGTCGCGAACATATATTAATTTTTCCTTTGTGACAAGTCTATATCGTGGACTATATGCGGACCTATGTATTTTGTTGCTTGTGATTTTTATCTTGGTCCAAGGCTTTTAGGTCTTGGGCCTAAGTGTTCCCAAACGTGAAAATATCCAAACGTAGTCATATTTCACCCTCATATCATTCAAAATATTTCTCAATACTCATTCAAACACTTAACCAAATATTTTACTCCTAATTTCAAGTCTCAAACTCATCCGGATTTTAAGATTCTCATTCAAGCTTCAAGTCCCTATCTCCAATCTTTATCAAGTTAATCTCCAAAGCTAAGGTATGTGGGCTTCTTTCATGGTTTCCTTTCACCCATGATGCCCAAGCTTTCTTTTCTTAAAAATTACTTGATTTAAAGTTGATTCACTAATGGGTCCTATTTATTATGAAATTTTCTGCACACTATGTTGGGGTTTATGAAATTGTTACTGTTTTTACTATGTTTTGGGCTACGAATCTAAGATTTATTATGAGTTTGATGAAGGGTTTTGATGTATATTGCTTGAGGATGTTACCAAGTATCTATTGATGGTTTTACATGGGATTTTCTAGAATGATAACACTCTGGAATTTCATGGTTTTATACTAGCACTACACACCCGCCAAGTGTTTGATAAAATGTCCGATTATGGTTTCTTGAGGAATTGAAGGTCCAACGCATGTCTTATGAGTTGAATGACTTTATGATGATGAATGGAAGGTTTATATATGATTATTATATGATTATGAAAGGAGTGTATGTATATGATATTATCTTAATAGTATTGCGGATGACCAAGCCTCATCCAGGAGGTTGTAGGCCCAACTAACCTTTTTGAGGGGTTTGTACCTCAATCGCCTCGCTCAGGAGGTGGCAGGCCAGTGCAACCTTGTTGGGGGTTTGTACCCATCAACCTTGTTGGGGGTTTTGTACTCTATCAACCTTGTTGGGGGTTTTGTACTCTATCAACCTTGTTTGGGGGTTTGTACTCCATCAACCTCATAAAGGGTTTGTACCTCATGCGCCTCTCAAATAAGGTGGTAGGCCTTGGATTGCACTAAGAGTGGTCACACCTTACACATGTATTATGTTCTATCTAAGCATGAGTTTACTTCAAGTATCATTCATACATGCCATATTGCTATATGTGTATTCATTGTCTTTGATATGCATTTTGATTATTGTACTTATCACTTGTTGCATTGCATCCTACATACTAACTACATTAAAATGTACTAACGCATACTCTATGCCTATATGATATCACCATGTAGGAACCAGAGCCGCGCTTGAGCATCCGCATCGACGTGGCTAGTACGCTTCCATTCAAGCTGGTTGGTGAGTCCTCTATTTCGGGGGTGTTGCGTATGATCTCTTACTATGTTCTAGTACTACCTTTGCATATGTGAAAAGCCATTCAAAAGCGAATATCTTATCTGTAGTCCTCCACAATCCGAGCATCGATAATTCATATCTTTGATTCGGATGGTGGCATGGACAAGGAACATGTACTGACTCACCAATTAGTCCTTTCCTTGATAAACTAATCCATGAATAGATTTAATGCATCTTGAGCTAACTATGTGAGTGATTGAGCTTGGTTATCCGATGATCGAAAGTTGTGAGTGTGTTGCCATTGTTTGAATGTGAATCCATTTTTCCATTGTGAGATGAGGAATTTTGTTGAAAGGCATGTTTTGCAACATCTAGAACTTGCCCAGCTTGTTTTGAAGGGTGATTTGGTTGATTCTGTCTTAGGAAAGGACCTTTACACCTTCCTTGGTTCTTTTTAGTCCACTTTGGCCATATTTACCGCCAATTGCAATGAATTGATTCCTTAGTCAAACCCTTTTGAGCTTTGACCCTTTCTTTGGTAACCATATAGCCTCAACTTGAATTTGTAAAAGGCATATCGTTCTTGTACCTTACCAATCCTTCCTTGAGCTTAAAAGAGCAAAGTAATAGCCTAAGGCCAAGTTGGGGGTGTTGGTAGAAAGAGGGAGTTGTCTCCCATGTAAGAGCTGAGGAAAGAAAAGGAAAAAAGAAATAAAGGTGGGAGTCCTAAAAGTGATGAAAACAAGAAAAATATTTGAAAACGTTGAATCAAAAAAGAATTTCTTGGAAAAGGTGTAACACACGACATCTTATATGTACAAGTCCTATGCATATGGAACATGATATGTCTTGATCGAATGAGCATCAATTTTAGAAGTTCCTCTTTCATATTGGAGTCTATATTTACGTTAACGCTAAGATAAGCGAGTGTATTTAAGTTTTAGGTTTAACTAAGGAGATCATGACCTTAAATAAAGTAAAGAAACTGAGGTTCATTTGGGACTTTATTCAACTAGTAGGTGAGTTACCTATGTGCTTAGCTTAAATAGACCAGATAGATGGAGAAGATTAATTCATACATGAGTAAACTCACTTGAGGCCTAAAATTTGGTGTAAAGAAAAGGAAATGGAGACAAGTCCCAACCCCAAATTTGTCCAAGTCCAATAAAGAATAAAGCCCACGCTAAGGGTATAATTTTAGCCCATGGTTTAGAATTAAAGGGACAATACTGGAATCTTAAGATGAACAGAAAAAAGGCCAAAATATAGTCACAACTTACTTGACGTTGGGCTGAAACTAAGTGAAGGAAAAAGAGAAAAAAGGGAAGCCAAGGCCCCTTGAATTGGAGCCCATTAAGGACCAAGTAAAAGGGCGAAGCAGGTGAATCACTAACTGATACACCTTACATGTGCTTCAGAATGTCCCATAATTGTAATTTCCATATATCTCAAAATTCGAGCATGATTTCGGAAGTTTGACTTCATATTCGTGATCAGGGGGAAAAATTAAGTGGGGGATGGGTATAATCTGCACTTTAGAAGATCCATAGTGAAAAACAATTTTCGCTAATTTTTGATTTCCAGTGGCTGTCCACACCCTAGCCGCGATGCATCAGGGGCACGGAGCATTATTTTTGGTCAGGCGCAATAGGCCCGCATCGCACTTGGGGTCATAGCATCATGCCCACTTAAATGTGAAATCACCCATACTTAGCTATTTTTCATCTCTATAAC
Source organism: Solanum medicagineum (assembly GCA_026153255.1). NCBI lineage: Eukaryota > Viridiplantae > Streptophyta > Magnoliopsida > Solanales > Solanaceae > Solanum > Solanum medicagineum. The sequence continues at coordinate 9,114 of JAPFFP010107324.1, forward strand.
ATACAAAACCCTCTCTCAAACCCCTCTAAGACTCTACCAATTCTCTCATTCAAATCTAAGAAATTCAAGCTCAACTTTGAGAGTCTAGGACTTATTTCAAGCCCTAACACTACTTCAATTTCATCTCAAGGAATTCAAGGATTACGGTATGTGGGTTTCATCCATTAGGTCCTTTCACCCATGGAGCGCAAACTTCCCTTTTCATGAAACTTGCTTGTTTTCAAGTTATATTACCTATGGGTATTTCTTATTATGGATTATGAACATAAATTATGTTGGGGTTTTATGAAGTATTGATTGATTATGCATGACTATCTATTTCAAGCTTATTCTATGAATTAATTTTGTCCATTGAGACTATGCATGTTTTGAGCTATGAAACTATGAACTATTATGAGCTTCTGTGATGGATTTTAAGGTACCCTATATGGGGGTTTAACTACATGTTAGTGGGTTGAATTGCACTGCATTTACTAATGTTTTATCACTCTTAAATTGCATGCTTTTGAACATGTATCATGAACCCAACATGTGTTTTGATAAAATATCAAGTCAAGAATTCTCAAGTTATTGATGATCTATTACATGATTTACAAGTCAAGTGACTTCGTGATGATTAAGGGCTTTCATATATGTATTGAATTCAGCAAAAGTATCTATGATTTTTTACAAGTATCAAGTTAAGACCTATTTTCAAGATTTTTACCTCTTCTAAGGCATTCATGTTAAAGCAAGGGTTCATGTATGATTATGATCTACTCTCATGTTCAAGTTAGGTTCACTACTAGAGGTCAAGTATGTTTATGAGCCAATTAAGTAATGTTCTTCCCAACTATACATGTTATGATTAAAGTATGGTTATTTGAAGTATTTTGTGGGATTTAAGTTAGCACTGATTGAAGCTTAAGATGGGGGCTCGACTCAAGGGATCCTTATATAAAGTCTTTAGTCTCTATACGATGTGCCACCATAGGATTATGATTATTACCCTTGCTATACTTGTAGATCCATATAGTTCATTGTATCATGTTTGGTTTTCCTTGTCCAGCAGACTATACTTCGCCTAGGGTGTGATGCCTGATCACCTGAACCGAGGGGATGTCAGGCCTCGGAGTCAAAGTTGTAGGTGCTTGGTCCCTGTTGGTTGAGGTCAATTCCCACATATGTATGATATATATATATTGTGAAAGATGAATGATTTACAAGCATGATTTATTATGAGCATTTGATCATGCATGCCACATTGAGATTATATATCCATTGCCTATGATTATGCATTTTGACTATATTGTCTTATGTCTTGTTACATTGTATCCCGCATACTTAGTACATTCAAATGTACTCTATGCCTAAAGGTGTTGTTGGTTATTATGATGTACTTATGCTATGAGCTTAACGCTTTTATGCTTTTATGATTATCAAAGACTTTCCTTTAGCCCCACTTCCCTCTTTATATCTCTCTTGTTGTTGTTTATTTTGCTTCCGCAACCAAATATGTCTGATTGATATGCTGAGAGGCTTATTTGGGGCCTTTCAGGTTCCTATTTGCCTTGTCACGTCTAGGTCCTAGGCTTAGGTCGTGATAGCAACCTGCTAAAATATGTATTAAAATAGAGCAGAAAGTCGGCCAAGAATGTCCCTTTAAAAGAGGTTAAAATCAGCTCCTTAGACTAACTTAACATTTAAAAAAAGATCAGTTTTTATAAGTTTTTCCCTTGCTCTCTCTTGACTTTAAAAAGCAGCCAAAGCATACCTTTAGGATTTTTGAGGAGTACGTGATACTTGAAGGCTAAGTTAAGTAGAAATACCTATGGTTTTAGTATAATTTTTCTATGAAGAACATGAGGAGTATGTTTGTTATGCATGTGTTGGAATTTTAGACAATATGTGTTCGAAAAATTGCTGCTCACTTTTCTTGTTTATAGAGGGACCTTTCTCTTCTTAGTTGGCTTTATTATTGAAGAAGGTTGAAGTTTCTAAGGAGTTTAAGTCAAAAATAATAAACCAAGGTTGTTGCACCACTTTTGTTTTTCTTAGAAACAAGTTCTTTTACGGCATCTTAAATGTGCTTTCATATGAATTTGAGGTCTCATGAGTGCGGACTGTTGTCTCGCTTCCCCCCATCTATTTTGGAACTATTTTGGGGTTGTTTTGGTGTGTATAAATATTGAGAATAGTTTGGTGGAAGTTGGAACAAGTTTGAATTGTTGACTTCAAAATATTTCGGAAAAAAGGCATAATGTTATGCTACCTAATTGTGTGTTCGGTGGAGTTGATATACATTTTACTTGGTAAACTACTATGAGATTATTATGGGACTAAAACTAGCTGGATATGACATGTATATGAGAGTGTGTATTAGGAAATACGATTAAAAGTGGAAAGTTTGAAAGAATACTCTATGGTTGATAATTAAAAGCTTGTTGCCCGAGAGTTATTTTTTTATATGAGATTGGACTGCCAAGACGTACTTAACTACTGCTAATACTAGTTTTGTCACCTACTCTATTATAGATAAACATTTAGGGAAAAGTAGGTTACTTCAAGGTAATAACGAGGTGGTACGACAGGGTATGTAAGGCTACATGATTTTCTATTATTTGGCATAAAATCTAAATCCTTTGGCGCATAGAGGCACTTGCAAACTCTATAACTATGCCTCCACTCTTTAACATGTACATATGTTCCAAAATATAGTCCTTGTCAAGTCTGCATATATAGTTTATCAATACCAAGATACATGAGTTCTCTCTTTTAGCTAAATCAAGCCCATAGTTGTTTCATCTCTTACGTATATTATTAATTGTATAACCTACTCTCTTCATTGTGGTATTATCTTATATAATTATATACATATTACTTGTTATGTCTATAGTCTTCAGCTCAAAGTGTTATGACCACCCAAAAGAACCATCTAAAAAGTAAATGAAAGTTATAAGTGAAATTGCTTATTGATGTGTGGTGTCCCAGAGGTGGAAGAATCACCTAGCATGGGTCAATCTCATATTATGGGGGGTACCCCAGTGGTGAAAGGAAGGCCCAGTATGGGTCGATCCCAATATTGATTTACCACTGATCAGTTAGCCATTTGTATTATATATTGTGCTTAGATTGTAAAGTAAAGAAAGGTAATGTAAAGAAAAAGACAAAAAGTACATGATTTCACAATATGACTAAAGGTTGTCTCTTATCCTTATAATACTTTTTGACTTACATAATTAGTGCATCATCTCGTACTGATGTCCCTCACAGGAGATCTGCATTTCATGTTGCAGGTACAGGAGCAAGTAGATCTTCCCAGTAGGAGTACAGGATATCCAGCTACTATTACTGAGATCCAGGTTCCTTTGGGGCTTTGCGTGTCTAGAGCTTATATATTTACATTGTATAGTAGCTTATCATGAGGCGGGGCCTCTCCTAATCCTTACTAGATGTTGTTCCTTATCTAGAGGCTTTACAGACTATGTAAAGTAAAGCATGGTCATGTCTCATATTCTAGACATTGTGGCTCCAATGACCTAGTCATACACATTTCCTTTTGGCTTATTATTACTGTCTACTTTCCTAGCGTGTTGAGTATGGAAACCCCTTACAATGTTCATAGATAGTACAAGGTTGGTTCTTGTTGGATTTAAGTAATAAGTGTGAATTGGAAAAAGAATATTGAAAGGAAATGAAGGGATAAGGGAAATATGGGGGTAATCAAGTAAAGGGAAGTCAAGAGTCATTCTCCCTCATCTAAAAAATAGAGGAAAAGTGTTGTCCTTATATTGGGAAACACTCACTCTAACTCTTAAAGAGTCAAGTAAAGGGGACCCCCTCGCACCATCGTTGTCATCGCTCGCTTGGCTCGGCTCGACTTTGGCTACGGCTTCAGCTTCAGCTTCGGCAAATTATGTGATCGATTGATAAATTTTTTTGGAAAAAATTTATTTAACCAATCTCAAATTTTCCTTTTTTTGATATTTATTTGTAAAGTATTAATTAATTATTTAATTCATAAATTATTTATTAATTAAAGATTATTTATTAATTAAATACGCGAAATTAGTTAGTGTAATTATATTTTGAAATTCGCGTGTAAATTTCCTGTGAATGGTCATGATCATTCCCAAAAGCCACTATGCCTATTCTGAATAGATGAATCTGTTCTGAATAGGTGGATTCGCACCTGATGATCCCTGTAAATAGAGACACTTCTGTATTTTTTCAGATATCGAAAATTCTTCTTTTTCTGCATAAATTTTCTTAAAATTAAAGTTCGAGTCTTTGTGAAAGTTATTGTTGGTTCTTGAATTTGCCAAAAACTATAAGAATTTGAGGTACCACTATTTTGTAGTTGTTAATCTGTTTTATCCTGCGAGGAGATAATCTACAAACCTCGGGTATAGTTAGGGGATTGAATTCCTTAAGGACACACAATGAATCCTGTTAAGTCAGATTTATTTGGTTTGAGTTTTCTTTGTTTACTGTCTATAGTTGTTTAAATACAAAGGGCCATGAAACTTAAGGAATTTAAACAGTCTATTTATTTATATATTTATTTATTTTCCCCTTTCTTTATTCCTACTTTTAAAATTTCAGAATCTTCTGAGTGATGGGTGTTTCTCCATTTTTGGAAGAAAAATAACTAACTCAACTGAAGTGAATGTTGGAACGATGACTGCTACAATGCCGTCTACTGTATCATCAAGTCATTCAAATGTTGCCCCTACAATTCCACTAGCGAAAAAACCTGCAAAATTTACTGGCATTGATTTCAAAAGGTGCCAACAGAAGACGTTCTTCTACTTGACTACCCTAAGTCTACAAAGATACATTTATGAGAATGTTCCTGTACTGTTGAAGGTAAACCGGGTAATGAAAGACTTCTAGTGACCGAAGCGTGGAGGCACTCAGATTTTCTATGTAGGAATTACATTCTGAGTGGCTTGCAAGATGATTTTTATAGTGTGTGAAGTAACATGAAGACTTCCAAGGAACTATGGGATGCTTTGGAAAAGAAATACAAAACTGAAGATGCTGGAATGAAGAAATTTATTGTAGCAAAGTTCCTGGACTACAAAATGGTAGATAGTAAACCTAGTGTTACCCATGTTTAGGAGTTGCAGGTTATTATACATGATCTCCTTGCAAAACATATAAATGTATTTAATGCCTTGCTTAAACATTTTAAATTTATTCTTACTACTCACACAAGTTTTAATGTAGGATGAGTTGTGAATGATGCTTTCTAGGTGGCAGCCATCATTGAGAAATTACCCCCACTTTGGAAGGACTTTAAGAATTACTTGAAGCATAAACGCAAGGAGATGAATGTTGAAGATCTGATTGTTCACTTGAGAATTGAAGAGGATAACAAGGCGGTAGAAAAGAGGCCACAAACAAACTCAATAACAGCTGGGGCAAATATTGTTGAGGAAGGACCAAATGCTAGAAAGAGAAAGAAGCCACTTGGACCAAAAGATAATCCACCTAAAAAGAGGTTCAAGGGTAATTGTCATAACAGTGGGAAGGTTGGACACAAGGTTGTTGATTGCCGCTCTTCAAAGAAGCAAAAGAAGAAGAATCAAGCAAATATGATTGAGAAGAATGAAGAAGTGGAGAACTTATGTGCCATGTTGACTCAATGCAACTTGGTAGGAAACCCCAAGGAGTGGTGGCTTGATTCTAGAGCCACTACACATATTTTTTGCTGCAAAAGAAGCCTTCGCAACATATGCCCCTATAGCACCTGATGAGACCATTTAAATGGAAAATTCTTCCACAGCAAAAGTTGAAGGTTATGTCAAAATATGTTTAAAGATGACATCTGGCAAGGTGTTGACTCTAAATAGAGTTTGTCATGTTCCAGAAATGAGGAAGAACTTTGTGTCTGCTAGTCTCTTGCTCAAGAATTGATTCAAATATGTTTTTATTTCTGATAAAGTAGTAATTAGCAAAAATGATATGTATGTAAGAAAAGGCTACCTACGGAAGGTCTTTTCAAACTGAATGTAATGATTGTTGAGTATAACAAAGTTCAGATTTCCTCTTATTTACATGAGTCAAATAATCTATGGGTTTCACCTTTAGCACATGTAAATTATAAAACCATGCAAAAAATGAGTACTTTGAATCTATTGCCAAAGTTTCAAACCAAACAGTCAAAATGTCAAGTATGTGTGGAATCTAAGTATGTTAAGCATTCTTATAAGTCTGTTAAAAGGAAATTCAAATCCCTTAGACTTAATTCACATAGATATTTGTGACATGAAGTCAATACCTTCTCATGGTAGAAAGAAGTATTTCAACACATTTATTGATGATTGTACACGATACTGCTACGTTTATTTACTTAGTAGTAAAGATAAGGCAATTGAAGCATTCAAACAGTACAAAAGTGAAGTTCAAACACAATTTAACAAAAAGATCAAAATGATAAGGAGTGATAGGGGCAGAGAATATGAATATCCTTTTGAGGAGATATGTTTGAAATATGCCATTATTCATCAAACAACAGCTTCGTATCCACTACAATCCAATGGAATTGCTGAAAGAAAGAATCGAACACTTAAGGAGATGATGAATGCCATGTTATTTAGTTCTGGTTTGCCCCAGAACTAGTGGGGCGAAGCTATTCTTAGGGCTAATCGAATACTCAATCGAGTTCCCCATAGTAAAACACAATCTACTCCACATGAGAAATGGAAAGGAAGAAAGTCTAACCTTGAATACTTGAAAGTGTGGGAGTGTTTGGTTAAAGTCAAGATTCCTAATCCTAAAAGGACAAAAATAGGACCTAAGGCTATTGATTGTGTATTGACAGGATATGCCTTGAATAGTAAAGCATATCGATTTCTTGTGCATAGATAAAAAAATCCTGACATTCTTACTAATACGGTAATTGGATCAAATAATGTTGAATTCTTTGAAAGAATATATCGGTATAAGAAAGAACCTGAATCATCTAATGAATGAAGTAAATGACCTTGAGAAGAAAAAAAGGAGAGTAATCACAATGAGAAAAATCCAAGGCGTAGCAAACGTCAAAAGATCTCTACTTCCTTTGGACCTCATTTTGTAACATTTTTGTTAGAAAATGAGCCTCGAACCTTCAAAGAATCTATGACTGCTTCGGAAGCACAATACTAGAAAGAGGTAGTCAATAGTGAGATTGAATCCATAATGAATAATAATACATAGGAATTGGTTGATCTTCCTCCTAGAAATAAGCTCCTAGGGTCTAAATGGATTTTCAAAAAAAAATGAAAGTTAATGACACTATTGACAAATATAAAGTGAGGCTTGTTGATGAAGGAATTAGACAATGTGAAGGTCTTGACTACTTTGATACGTACTCACCGGTAATAAGAATTACGTGAATTCAAACATTAATAACGTTAGTTGCGATGTACGGTCTAGAAAGTCATCAAATGGATGTCAAGACAACCTTCTTAAATAGAGATTTGGAGGAAGAAATCTATATGGAGCAACCAGAAGGGTTCATAGTTCCTGGAAGTCGAAAGAAGGTTTACAGACTTGTTAAGTCTTTGCACGGACTCTAACAAGCACCCAACCAGTGGCATGCATTGATCAAATAATGTTGTCAAATGGTTTCAAAATTAATGAGTGTGACAAATGTGTTTACATTAAGAACAATCCAAATAAAATTGTCATTGTTTGCTTGTATGTGGATGATATGTTAATAATGAGTAACGATATTGCTAACAGAAATGCTACTAAGCGTATGTGTGCTAGTAAGTTTGATATGAAAGATCTAGGAGTTGCTGACTTGCTATTAGGAATTAAGATTTACAAAACTCCTCAAGGTCTAGCACTATCTCAATCTCATTATATCAAAATGGTATTGAAAAAATTCAAGTACCTAAACTACAAAACTGCAAGAACCCCAATTTATCTGAACCTTGATCTGGCTAAGAACAAAGGTGAAAGTCACTCTCAATTGGGTTATGCTAGAGTATTGTGAAGTTTGATGTACATCATGAACTGTATGCGACTAGACATAGCTTGTGCTCTAAGTAAATTGAGTTGATACATGAGCAATCCCAATGAAACTCATTGGATGGCGATGAAATGAGTTTTGGGGTATTTGGAACAAACTCAAAACTTTGCTTTTTCCCTTTATTATATTATATATTATATATCTATATACTATATTAAAAGCGTGAAGACCCTTAGAAATGTTGTTTGAACTTTTTGTCCTTCATTAAAAGAATTCTCTTTAGACAAAGTTGTCTTTCCACCATTTTTTCATTATTATATTTTCATTCTAAAAATATTAAATATAACAAATATAATGAAAATCAAATGGAGAAGATTTTTTTTATAGTTAAATTCCTACAAGGAGAATCCTTTTCCAACTAAATAGACTTGGTTACGAATATAAGAAATAAAATATTTTCTTTTATTGAGAATTTTAATTAAGTATTTTAGCTTTTAAAATGCTATATTATTTTTGTATTACTAATTTATTAATATCAGTTCACATATCATTGTATATGTTTTTGTGATGATTTATTATTACTTTGATGTTGCAAGAAATGTTTTATGAAAATAAAATTATTGAGCAACTAATAATTTGTAGTTTTAGTTTATACGAAATTCAATCAATTCACTAATAAGCCTTTTTGTGATGATTTATTATTAATTTGATGTTGCAAGAATTTTGTTATGAAAATAAAATTATTGAGCAACTGATAATTTAGAGTTTTAGTTGATATGGAATTTAATCAATTCACTAATAAGCTTTTTGGTTTAGCATAATAAACTAATAATTCAGTAAGGGTCATAATTAAGTCACAATAACTTTAATTTGATAAAATATAATATATACTCATTTGAAGTACTTTTTAATAAAAAAATTTGTTTGTAATTAATACAATCACATAATTAATATTTTAAATTATATTTAAAATATATTATAAAATATTAAAGTATTTTGACATTTATAAGTAGTTATTTAACTCATTTAAAAATTCAAGAAACTTGATTACTTAATTGAAGATATAAATGGTCAAAATGGGTATGTACACCCACCACTACCACAACTAGCCATCATCACCACTATCTATCTATTTTTATGCGCGCAGGCGCACAAACAACACTTTATTGATATAATATTAGATTAATTTCATATTATATTAAATTTATTTATTATTTTTAAAATAAAGAAAAATTTTATACATATATATGTTAAAACAATCTTAATTATTTGTTACTTATGTTTTAAACAATATCTTAATATTCATATATATATATATATGAATATTCAGATGAATAACAATGATTTCTTATCAAGCACTTGTATTATTCTTTTTGTCAATTGTCACGTATAATAATTATCAATCATAGTCTAAGAAAAAACTGTATTAGCTGCAAATTGTTTCGATCTAAATAATTGAATTATTCAACTAAAAATTTTAAGTTGTCACTATATCACATCTTGTATATTTCGTGGCAAATCATTATTGTTACTAAATCGCACATTGATTTGCGACAATAAAATGATTGTCACTATTTATTTATATTTTTAGTGACGAAAATTAATGTCACAGTTAAATATAACATTTAATAACTAAAACTTATAACATTTAAATACGAACTCTAATTTGTCACTATTGCAATAACATACTTTTTGAGACAAATTTTTTTCATATCCAAAAATTAATTAATTTTAAGACAAAAAATAATTTGTCACGAATTAGATACATTATTAGTGACGAAATAATGTGTCATCAATAACTACAAATTCCTGGCTAATTGTACTCAATAAATGGCGTCAATTCATTTTTTGGTGTGAAATTTTCGTGGACCAAACTTTTTTACGAAATTTTATGTTTCGCCACTAAAAGTATGTGTCTCACATATTTAGGCATGAAATGTAATTTTTGTCACTAAAAATGAATAATCAGTGACGAAT
>JAPFFP010107355.1:0-19034 GCA_026153255.1 Solanum medicagineum
TCACATTTTTGGGCACTTTTTGGGGTCGTTTCAATATCTCTCCCATGGGAACATTCATCCCCGAATGTCAAAGAAATATACATAAGAAGGATAATCAGGAAGAGATCAGCCCCAACAAGAATGCAATAATGCAATTAAACATCGTTCCAAAATCTCAACATAAGTGTCAAAATCACCATGAACTTGTCAACTAAACATGAATGTATGCAGTGATATAAGGCTGAAACATAAGACTTGAAATCACATAAAGGACTTGAATTAGTACCTTAGTCTTGAGTAGAATGGAAGAGATAGAGATATCAATTTTGCATGTCTGCTTCGGTTTCCCATGTAGCACTCTCAACTTGTTGGTTTCTCCAAAGGACCTCGACAGAAGCAGCATCCTTGTTCCTCAACCTCTTCATTTGCCTATCAGAAATTTCTATCGAGGACTCTTCATATGTCAAATTGTCTTCAACAACATCCATAACATCAAGAGGCATAATGGCACTTTGTCACCCATACACTTCCTCAACATAGACACGTGAAAGACCGAATGAACCATGTTCATATCATTGGACAACTTCAACTCATAGGCCATAGATCACTTTACCAATCCTCCTCAACACTCTATAAGAACCAACAAATCTTGGACTCAATTTACCCTTCTTACCAAAACAAACCACACCCTTCATGGGTGAGGCCTTCAAATAGACCCAATTACCAACCTTAAATTCAAGATCCCTTCTCACATCGGTATAGGACTTTTGATGACTTTGAGCTATTTTCAATCTTTCTCTTATTAACCTTACTTTCTCCATGGCCTCCATAACTAGATTCGGACCCAACAAAGCCATCTCCTCACCTCAAACCATGGGGACCTACAATGTCTACCATAGAGAGCACAAAAGGAGCCATACCAATGCTAGAATGATAACTATTGTAGTAAGAAAATTCAATGAGTGGAAGATGATTATCCTAACTACCCTTAAACTCCAATACACAAGCTTTAAGCATATCCTCAAGAATTTGGATAGTTCTTTTGGCTTGGTCATCCGTTTGAGGGTGAAAGGTCGTACTTTACCTTGGTATGCAAACCTCTTTGGAAGGACCTCCAAAAGTGAGAAGTGAATTGAGCAACACGATCCGATATGATAGACAAAGGAACCCCATGCAATCTAATGAACTAATGAATATACAACTTAGCGTAATCTTCAGCATCGTAAGTAGTCTTAACCGGTAGGAAATGAGCCGACTTTGTCATTCTATCAACCACAACTCAAAAAGAATCAAAACCCTTTCTAGTCTTGGGCAATGCAAACACAAAATCCATGTTGATTTCCTCTCACTTCCATGTAGAAATTTCTATATCTTAGTCTAGGCGACCAGACTTTGATGCTTGGCTTTCACTTGTTGGCAATTACGGCAACCAGACATAAACTTAGCAATGTCTTTCTTCATATTACCCCACCAAAACACTTCCCTCAAATCTCTATACATTTTTATAGAACCAGGGTGAATAGAATAGGAAAAATTATGAGCCTCATCTAAAATCTTCTTTCTCAAGTCATCAACGCAAGACACAAAGAATCTACCTTGGTACCTGAAGGGAACCATCTCCCTCTTGGGAGAAAATCTCCACGTTACCATCCCTCACCAAAGCCTTCAACTCTAGCAACGCGGGGTCAAGATCTTGCTTTACCTTCACCTCTTCAATCAATGAAGATTTTGAACCATCAACAACCACATACCACCATTATCAACCTTCTCCAACGGAACTCCCAACCTAGCCAACCGATGAACCTCTCTAGCCACCTCCTTGCCACTATCATCAACTGAGCTAGGCTATCCAGAGACACCCTACTCAAAGCATTGGCCACAACATTAGCCTTACCTGGTGATAATGCACACTCATATCATAATCCTTAAGAAGCTCTAACCACCTTCGTTGTCTCAAGTTGAGGTCTTTTTGGGTGAACATATATTGAACACTCTTATGATCGGTAAAAATATCAACATGAACCCCATACAAGTAATGACACCAAATCTTCAAGGCAAATACCACAGCGGCTAATTCAAGATCATGGTTAGGACAATCCTTTTCATGCACCTTAAGTTTTCTAGAGGATAAGCTTTCACTTTACTATTTTGCATCAAAACACAACCTAAACCAATTCGTGAGGCATCACATTACATAACGAACCCTTCCAACCCTTCCGGTAGAGACAAGATAGGAGAGGAGGCAAGCTTATCTTTCAAAGTTTAGAAATTCTTTTCACACTCATTGGTCCACATAAATTTAACATTCTTTTGAGTCAGCTTAGTCATAGGAGAAGCAATAGAGGAGAACCATTCACAAACCTCCAGTAATAACCCGTTAAGCCCAAGAAGCTTCTGATATCCGATAGAGTCAAAGGTCTAATTACCTCTATCTTTTTAGGATCCACCTTAATACCATCCCCCGACACCACATGACCTAGGAAGGTAACCTCTTGCAATCAAAACTCACACTTCTCACACTTAGCATATTACTTCTCCTCCCTCAAGATTTGTAGCACCACCCTCAAATGATCCACATTTTCCTCCTCACTATGGGAATAAATCAAGATATCATCAATAAATATTACCAAAAATAAATCAAGGTAGGGTTTGAAGACCCTATTCATAAGATCCATGAAGATAGCAGTGCATTGGTCAATCAAATGACATAACCATGAACTCATTGTGCCCATACCTAGTCCGGAATGCCGTCTTGGGAATGTCACACTCCCTCACCTTCACTTGGTGATACTCGAACCGAAGATCAATCTTAGAGAAGTGACTAGCCCCTTAAAGTTGGTCAAAAAGATTATCAATCCTTGGTAGAGGATACTCATTCTTGGTAGTGACTTTATTAAGTTGCCGGTAATCAATGCACATTCTAAGAGAACCATCCTTCTTCATAAACAACACCAGTGCACTACAAGGTAATTGGATAGGCCTAATAAATCCCTTCTCCAACAAATCCCTTAATTGCTATTTCAACTTCTTTAACTCCGCTGGGGCCATATGGTAAGGGGGATAGAAATGGGTTGAGTGATGGGAAGGAGGTCTATGCCAAAATCTATTTCCTTTTCGGGAGCAAAAATGGGAAGCTCATTAGGGAAGACATCTAGGAACTCATTAACCACCGGGACTAACTCTATAGGAGGGAACTTGGACTCAACATCCCTAACCCTTACAAGATGATAGAAACACCCCTTAGATCAACTTATGGGCTTTAATGCAAAAAATGAATCTACCCTTAACCACCACATCATGAATCTCCCACTCAAGTGCGGGTTCATTTGGGAATTGGAATTTGACCCTATGGGCTCTATAATCAATAGAGGCATAATATGCATGCAACCAATCCATCCCAAGAATGACATCAAAATCTACCATATCCAACTCAACAAAATCATAAGGTAATATTTTATGCAAAACGAAAATGGGACAATTTCTATAGAGCTTTCTAGCAACAATTAGTACACCAATGGGAGTAGACACCTCATAAGACACACAACAATTTGAGTTCAACATGAAACTTTTTGGCAACAAAAGGAGTAAGAAAAGAAAGAGTGGCACCCGTGTCTGTCAATGCATACATATCAAAATCAAACACTTTTAATATATCGGTGATGACATGGGGCACCTCATCTACCCCTTGGCTCCCTTAAAGAGCATAGAACCGATTATGCCTTGGAGCACCACCTTGTTGACCTCCCTTTACCAAAGGAACCGCATTTACACCCCGGCCTTGTGAACGACCATCTGTACCCTTGTTTTGATTACGAGGACAATCAATCTTCTTGTAACCCACTTCTCCATAACTATAGCATGCATTAGGGTCCCTCAAACATGGGTCATTATAGCTTTTACCCCACCTTGGCCACATAGGATTTGGCACCACACCAACACCACCTTGGACCCTTGGGTTGTCATTTAGCAAACCTTCTATTAGGAGCATTTGAAGACCCTTGGCCTTGATAAAATCGGCCGGCCTTGGGACCTTGAAACCTTCCTTCAAAATGGGCCCTCTTGGCCTCATTACCCCTTCTCTTTCTTAACTTTTCCCCATCCAATTGTTCGAAATAAGTCATGATGTGGGACAATTCCATATCACCAATCAACATGGCAGCACGACATTCTTTATTTACCAAGTCAAACACACCCATCACAAACTTGTTCATCCTAGACCCCGGTTTGGCCACCATTTGTGGAGCATATTTAGAGAGTTGGTCGAACTTGAGGGCATACACCCTCACACTCATAGACCCTTGCTTCAAATTAATGAACTCCATCATTTTGGCCTCCTTTAGCTCAAGAGGGAAAAATCGGTTGAGAAATGCCGCCTTAAACTCCTCCAAAAGGATCACATTATCGTTCTCCTTCTACTTCTTCCATTGAGTAAACCATATTTGGGCCACCCCTTTGAGTTGGTAGGCCGCCAATTCTGCTTTCTCCTCCGATCTAACACCCATGATAGACAATACTTTGTACACCTTATCAATAAATGCTTGAGGGTCCTCATCCACTTTACACCCATGAAACTCTGAGGGGTTCATCCTCATGAAATCCCTTACCCTAGACGCTAGAGTAGGAGCATGAGGGGCTTGGGCCCCTTGGTTGATTTGATTAGTCATAGCTTAAGCTAGCATGGTAATAGCATTTCTGAACTCTCCATGAGCCGATTGTTCTTGGAGAGTGCGGGCTCTTCTTCCTCTTAGAATAGGCATGATCTAGCATAGAAAAGAATGTTCGTTAGGGGAAAAGCTTACCTTAGCTTCTATAGCACAACATAGAGTAGAAGAAGGAAAATATTTCCTAAAACATCTGATAGCCACTTACTCATAGTTGTGGTGCACTTCACAACCATGAATAAGACTCTAATCGATGTGGTGTGTTGGATGCCGAGGACCATTAATAACCTAGTGCTCTGATACCAAGTTTTTCATAACCTAACCCTAGGGCCTAGATGTGACACGGTGAATGGGAACCTGAAGGGATTCCAAACAAGCCTCTTAGCATATAATTTACACATCCTTGGTCATGAAAGCAATCAAACAACAGTATGAGAATAAAAATGAGTAATAAGGGACTAAGGGAAGTCTTTCATAGTATAAATCATTAAAGAGTCAAAGCTTTAAGCATAATTACATAACTTGTTCAATAACACCTCTAACATAGATTGGGCGGGGGCCAAGAGAACTTTCCGGGCTCACCCTCATAGTCTTAAGCATCTAAACAAGAAAAGAGTCTTTACATAACATAGGATCAAAAACTATTGCCCTCGGAATTGAGGACTCACCAAGCTTGCTTCAAGAGATAGTACTAGCCATATGAAGAGCTCCGGTTCCTACAAGGCAACATCATGTAGGCTAGAGTATGCGTTAGTATATTTGAATGTACTAGGAATGTAGGATGCAATGCCACAAGAGATAAGCAACATAGTTAAAATGCATAATTAGGCAATGGATGAGCATATAAGAATGTGGCATGCATGAATGATGCTTGAAGTAAACATGCTTATATAGAATATATTACATGTGTAGTAATAGACCATCTTTATGGAATCCAAGGCCTACCATCCCCTTGGAGAGGCGATTGACGAACCAACCCCTCAATTGATTGATAGTTGTCACACCCTACCATCCATGGTGATTGAGGTATCAACTCTTCAATTGGTTGATGGTAGTCATACCCTACCAGCCATGGTGATTAAGGTTTCAACCCCTCAAGAACCATCAAACCCTACCACCCATGGTGATTGAGGTATCAACCCCTCAATTGGTTGATACAGTCACACCCTACCATCCATGGTGATTGAGGTATAAATCCCTTAATTGGTTGATGGTAGTCACACCCTATCATCCATGGTGATTGAGGTATAGGACCCCCTTAACAAGGTTGGTCAACTTGCAACACTATATATACTTTTGATGCTTTGAACACATATATACATTACTTTCATCTTGATAAAGTCACCTGATTCATAGGCAATGCATTATGTCATCAATAGCTCAAGAACCCAAAATCGGACATATTATCAAACACTTAGTGGGTATGTAATGCTAGTTCAAAATCATGCAATTCAAGAGTGAAATCATGCAAGAAAACTTAATGTAAATAAACCCACCAACACCTGGTAACACCCTCATGCAATGTACATTGAAACCCTTCATCAAATTTCGCAATAGATCATAGATTCATGGCTCAAAATATGCTTAAACAGTCACACTTTTATAAAACCCCAACATAGTTCATAATCAATTCATAATAAGAAATACCCATAGATAAGTTCACTTGAAATCATGCAATTTACTTAAAAAGGAAGGTTGGGCACCATGGGTGAAAGGACCCAATGGTTGAAACCCACATACCTCAACTTTGGAGATTCCATTGATAAAGATTGGAATGAGAACTTGAAGCTTTGCGTGAATTCTTTAAGATCCGGAATGAGTTTGGGACACTTGAATTTAAGTGAAATATTTGACTAAGTGTTTGAGAGGGTTTTGGGGAATGTCTTGAATGATATGAGGTTGAAAAACGACTAAGTATAGGTGTTTATATGTATGTGAAGGGTTAGGCCAACATCCAAAGGCCTTGGACGGAAACAACAAAAATTGACAAAAAAATATATAGGTCCGTGCCCTGGCCGCGTCGTGCCAGGGGCGGGATCGATTATGGAAATCTCAAATTTTGGAAAATTGAATTTTGATACGATTATTCTAAAATCGGGATTAGACCTAATCCGCACTCAATTTTGCCCCCTGATTACGAATATGAAGTTTGATTTTCATATCACATACAAATTTTGAGATATATGGAAATTACGAATATGGGCATTTTCGAGGCACGTTTTTGGGTCGTTTCATTTGAGTCATCATTAACATTTTACATATTAATCACAATATAAGATAGTTCAACTCTTTCAATTATCCTTAGTCATTGTAGCTTAAGACAATGCATCACTTGAGTTCTTACTTCATAAGTAATTAGTTTCATAATTTCCAAAAACATCTCAATATACACATTTAGCTCAACATTTCATATAAGAGATTCAATAACAATTCCATGCAATATTATTCAAAGTTCAACAATTAGGCTGTCATGAACACTTTCACATCATCAATAATGGCATTACGAGCTCCATTTGCAATATTATCTCAGAAGTCTAAGTCAACACTGAACATAATCTGATGGTTCAAATCATACATATCATCATTCCTTCTTCTCACTACCCAAATCATACTCATTCAAATAGTTCACTAACCTAATTTGCACATTGCAAGAAAATACTTAGTTTAATTAACTCAACAAGGGTTAAGGTTCACTTGCTTTAATCAATAGCAAAATCAATCAAAAGAAAATCAGACAATCCACAAGTATTCACAATCCCACAATTATTTCACAAGTCCAGGATTCAGAACATTTACAACTACTCTATTCAAATCTCATTATCGAAGTCTAGAATAATATAATTCTACCCTATTTCATGTCACAAATCACCCAACGCACATACAAGGATAATACAAGGTTCAATCATACTTAACAAAAGCTTAGAAGTCTGCTTGCCTTAATTGAAGTCTAAATCAACTCAATCCAAGCTTTTCCCCCTTCATGATACTCCAAATCACCATAATCTTGAAGGTCAAATCGCAAACTAGCAAACCAGATGAATGAATCCACAAAATTGACTCCAAAATACTAAACCACTATCAAGAATGAGATATAAAGATAAAAAAGAGTCAATTGATACCCATATTGATAGGAACTCGATTCGGGGTTAAAATGGCAAAAAATTAGGTTATTTTTCAAAAAATCTCAAATTTAGAAATTGAGCTCAAAATTAGGTTCTACACGAAAATGGGGTTTATGGGTGAACATTCCACAAAATTTGAGTAGAAATTGAGGGGAAAATTATCATTTAAAGTTTGAATTGTGTTCATAAAAACCCATAAAATTGGAGGGTTGAAACAAAAAAATTCAAGTCACAATCATAATTTAAATACTAAGAATAAAAATTTTGTGTACAAAAGATTTCAGGTCAAAATTATTATTTAAACGCTAAAAATAAAAGAATTTGTGTTTAGGAAGCTTACCCAAACGAAAATCCATGAAAAATCTTGCTCAAAATTGCACCTCCAAGCTTTTAGAACTCAAAAATAGAAGTAAATGGTGGAGTAGTCAAAATGGTGAAGAAAGGTATTTTCAACAATAAAAATAAAAGAAGTAAGGCTGTTGACCCATGTTGTCCTGCGTTGATCGGGCGTTGACCGCGGTCAACTTGCACCAACTGAAACGCCCCAAAAACACCTAAAAATGTGCCTTGGAAATGTCCATAATCGTAATTTCCATATATCTTAAAATCCATGCGTCATATAAAAAATCCAACTTCATATTCTTGATCAGGGGGCAAAATTGAGTGGGAAATGAGTATAACCCGAATTTTAGAAGACCCATAGCGAAAAATGAATTTTGCCAACTTTACAATTTCAGTGAGGGTCCGTGACACCTCTGCGATGTAGAGCCATCACGGACCTGTGTATTTTGTTGCCAGTTTTTCCTGTTTCGGTTCAAGGCCTTGGGGTCTTAGACCTAAGCCTTCGTATGCGTAAAAAAATCTATACTTAGTCATTTTTCAACCCCATATCATTCAAGACATTCCCCAAAACTCTCTCTAACACTAGCCAAATGTTTCACCCGAATTCAAGTGTACTAAACTCATCTCCTCGGATCTTAAGAAATTCATTCAAGCTTCAAGTTCTAATTCAAATCTTCTTCAAGGGAATCCCCGAATTTGAGGTATGTGGGATTCAACCATTGGGCCTTTCACCCATGGTGCCCAACCTCCCTTTTTAAGTAAATTACATGTTTTCAAGTTTATTATTCTATGGGTATTTCTTATTATGAATTTGACGATGAACTATGTTGGGATTTCATAAAATATTGACTGTTTAAGCATGTTTTGAGCTATGAATCTATAATCTATTGTGAGATTTGATGAGGGGTTTTAATGTATCTTGCATGAGGGTGTTACCAAGTGTTGATGCGTTAATTTACATTAAGTTTTCTCACATGATTTCACTCTTGAATTATATGATTTTGAACTAGCATTACACACCCACCAAGTGTTTGATAAAATGTCCAATTAGGGATACTTGAGTTATTGATGATCTATTGTATGACTTACGGGTCAAGTGACTTTATAATGATTAAGGGAATGTATATGGGTATTAAATTCATGTAAAGTACTTATGGCATTGCAAGTGAATTATTGGGCTCCCATGTTTGTTGTGTTCTTGGGAAAAGGAGAAGTTCTTTCTTGATGCTTGAATGTGATAGTTTGACGAGCTATTTTCATGACTCCTACTGAAAAGATTATATCGTAAGGTATGGATATTCTATAAGATCTACCGAAAAGGCTATGCCATAAGGTATAATGACTCATGGCTCCTACTGAAAATATTATATCGTAAGGTAGGGACATCCTATAACACCTACCGAAAAGGCCATGTCATAAGGTACAATTCATGGTTTCTACGAAAAGATTATATCATAAGGTCGAATAATTCATGACTCCTACCTAAAAGATTATATCCTAAAGTAGGAAACATCTTATGCTACCTACCAAAAAGACTATGTCGTAAGGTAGGGGTATTGGTAACACTCTCCAAAAAGGTTATACCATAAGGCGATTGAGTGGCTTTGTGGCCCATCTCAAGCATGTTGTGTAAAGTTCGAGCACACATATATTCCACATTGAATTTACGTTCCTTGATTATGACTAAGCATGTTTTACTTCAAACATTGATCATGCATGCCATATTGATATTACCCTATCTCTTGCTTATGCTTATGCATTTTGATTATATTACCTATCATTTGTTGCATTGCATCCTACATACTTAGTATATTCAAACGTACTAATGCATACTCTATGCCTACATGATGTTGCCATGTACGAAACGGTGCTCCTTACGATTATCCTCCACGTGGCTAGACTTGACATCATGAAGATAAGTTTTGGTGAGTCCTCAAGTTCGGGGACACTAGCTATGCTTCTTTTGCTCATGTTATTTCTTTATGTAGAACTTTGGTACAATGAGGGTGAGCTCAGAAAGTGTCTTGGCTCACTCCCAATCTATGCTAGAGGTGTTGTTGGACAAGTGATATAATTAAGTTATGATCTTGACTCTTGAGTGTCCTATGTTTTATGCTATCAAAGACTTTCCTTCATCCCTTTATCCTTACTTATACTCTCTTGTTATTGTTTAATTGCTTCCGCAACTAAAGATGTGTAAATGATATGCTAAGAGGCTTATTTGGGGTCCCTTCGAGTTCCCATTCACCGTGTCACATCTAGGCCCTAGGCTTGGGTCATGACAAACTTGGTATCAGAGCACTAGGTTGTTAATGGTCCTCGGGATCCAACACACCACGTCAATTAGAGTCTTATTTATGGTTGTGAAGCGCGTCACAACTATGAATGGGAACTATGAGGTGTTTTACAAATTGTTTCACTTCTTCATGGTCTATATCATGCCTTAGTTGTAGGTCAAGTGTTTCCCCCACTAACAAATCTTCTTTGCTCTTCTAGATCATGCCGCTTCAGAAAGGGAGACCAAGGTGGGCCCACGCACCCGCGGGACAACCGCTTTACCCAGATCCTCAAGCTCCTCAAGATGGAGGGGCTACCGAAGTTGCGTTTCAGAATTTTATTACTATGTTGGCACATACAATGAGCAATCTTATTCACTAAGGGGTCCAAGCCTCTCATGCTCCAACTCTGGCTTCTAGGGTGAGGGATTTTACTAGAATGAACCCACCAGAGTTCCATGGGTCTAAAGTGGATGAGGATCCTCAAGAATTCATTGATGAAATATATAAAGTGTTGTCTATTATAGGGGCTAGATCAGAGGAGAAAGCGGAGTTGGCAGCCTACCAACTTAAGGGGGTGGCTCAAGTTTGGTTCACCCAATGGAAGGTGGAGAAGGGGAATAACAATGTCATCCTTTCGGAAGAGTTAAAAGCGGCATTCTCAACCAGTTCTTCCCTCTTGATCTAAGGGATTCCAAAATGATGGATTTCATGAATCTAAAGCAAGGATCAATGAGTGTGAGGGAGTATGCCGTCAAGTTCAACCAATTCTCCAAATATGATCCACAATTGGTGGCCGAGCCAAGGTTTAGGATGAATATATTTATGATGGTTGTGTCCGACATGGTGAATGAGGAGTGTCATACTGCCATGTTGATAGGGGATATGGATTTGTCCCGCCTCATGACTTATGCCAAACAATTGGAGGGGAAAAAACTTCGAAAGAGAAGAAGTGGTGAGACAAAGGATCCTCTAGTGCTCTAAATAACAGGATTGCTAAGGATTGGGTGCCCAACCCAAGGCTCCAAGGGGGTGATGATTGGGTGACTCGTCTTAGATGCCCAAAATGTGGGAGGAATCATGGTGGCACATGTTGGAGGAACACGGGTTTATGCTTTGGGTGTGTTGAGATAGGCCACAAAATTTCGAATTGTCCACATGCTCACAATAAGGGTAAGGATGGACGACCACATGGGCAAGGTGGTCATGTTTATCAAGGGGCTCAAGGTGGACAACAAGGGGGTGCCTCACGACATAATCGGTTCTATGCTCTTCAAGGGAGGCAAGGGGGTGGATGAGGTGCCCGACGTTGCTACTGATATGTTGAAGGTTTTTTATTTTGATATGCATGCATTGATAGGTCCAAGTGCCACTATTTCTTTCATTATTCCTTTATTTCTATTAAGTTTCATGTGTGTTCTGAATCGTTATGTGAACCCTTCTGGTGTCTACCCCATTTGGTTAGACTATTGTTGCTAGAAAAGTCTATAGGAATTGTCTCATGTCCTTACTGCATAAAGTATTATCTTGTGACTTTGTTGACCTTGACTTAGTGGATTTGGAGGTCTTGGGGTGGATTGGTTACCTGCATATCATGCTTTCATTGAATGTAAAGCCTGTAAGGTTGTAACATGATGGTAAAGGATAGATGAACTATATGAAAATCTACAAGAGGTTAGTCATTTCTTTTCTAAGATTGATCTTTGGTCCGGCTTCTCTTTCCCAAAGTGAGAGCGAGGGAGGGTGATATCCCCTAGATGACCTTTTCGGACTAGGTGTGGGCATTTGAAATTTGTGGTAGTGTCTTTTGGCTTGACTAATGCACCGGCTATGTTTATGGATCTCATGATTAGGGTCTTTAAACTCTACCTTGTTATGTGTGGGGTAGTTTGCGGATGGTACATTGATTTATTTCTGGAATGAAGAAGAGCTTGTGAATTATTTGAGAGCGATGTTGCAAATCTTGAGGGATGAGAGATTGTTTGCTAAATGTGATAAGTGTGAATTGTAGGTATCAAGGAGGTGGTTAGAGAAGTTACCGGTTAGCTAGGTTGGGAATGAGGTTGGAGGAAGTTGAGAATAATAGTGTAGTGATTTTGATGGTTCTGAATATTACTTGGTTGAAGGGGTCAAGGTAGAGTAGGACCATGACCCCGCCTTGCTAGAGTTGAATGCTTTGGTGGAAGGTGGTAAAGTGGACGTTTTCTCCCAAGGAGCCAGAAGGTGTTCTTAGGTGCTAAGGTAGGCTATGTGTACTAGTGTTAATGATTGGGTTCCTTGAAAGTCCCACCCATGAAGGGTGTGATTCGTTCGGACGGAAAGAAAATTAAGCCCGAGGTTTATGGGTCCTTATAGAGTGTTGAGGAGAATTAGTAAGGTGGTCTATGAATTGGATTTGCCTAAGGGAATGGATATGGTTCATCCGATCTTCCATGTGTCTATGTTGAGGAAGTGTGTGGGTGACCCAAGTGTTGTTGTTCCTTTAAATGTTATGGGTGTTGCTGAAGACAAATTAACTTATGAGAGGTCCATAGAAATTTTGGATAGACATGTTAAAAGGTTGAGGATCATAGGTCTAGCATCCGTCAAGGTTCTTTGGAGGAATCAATAAGTTGAAGGTACCATTTGGGGAGCCAGAGCGGGCATGAAGAAGCAATATCCATACCTCTTTCATTCTATTCATGCTTGAGATAGCAAACTAAGACCTTTCTATGATTTTAAATCCTAAGTTTCAACCCTCATATCATGTTGTATGCATTCATGTGTATGTTGACGAGTTTTTGGTGATTTTAACATTCATGTTGAGATTTTTGAAAATGATGTTTAAATATATTTGTTGCAGTTATATTAGTTTGAAATCTTCATGATTACTTCTCTCATGTATGCTTCTTTGACATTCGGGGACGAATGTTCCCAAGGGGGAGACATGAAACGCCCAAAAGCCGCCCGAAAATGCCCATAATCGTAATTTCTATATATCTCAAAATTCGTGCATGATATCAAAAATCCGAATTCATATTCTTGATCAGAGGGCAAAATTGAGTGGGAAATGAGTATAATCTAAATTTGAGAAGCCCCATAATGAAAAATGAATTTTGCCAACTTTGCAATTCCAATGAGGGTTTACGACACCTCCTCGACGCGGAGCCATCGCGGAACTGTGTATTTTGTTGCCAATTTTTTCTCTTTCGATTCAAGGCCTTGGAGTCTTGGGCCTAAGCCTTCCTATGTGTAAAAACACCTATACTTAGTCATTTTTCAACCCCATATCATTCAAGACATTCCCCAAAACCCTCTCTAACACTTAGCCAAATATTTCACCCAAATTTAAGTTTCCCGAACTCATCTCCGGATCTCAAGAAATTCATTAAAGCTTCAAGTTCTCATTCAAATATTCATCAAGGGAATCCCCAAATTTTAGGTATGTGGGTTTCAACCATTGGGTCCTTTTACCCATAGTGGCCAACCTTCCTTTTTAAGTAAATTGCATATTTTCAAGTTGATTTTTCTATAGGTATTCTTATTATGAATTTGACTATGAACTATGTTGGAGTTTCATAAAATATTGACTGTTTAAGCATGTTTTGAGCTATGAATCTATAATCTATTATGAGATTTGGTGAGGGGTTTTAATGTATCTTGCATGAGGGTGTTACCAAGTGTTGATGAGTTGATTTACATTAAGTTTTCTCACATGATTTCACTCTTGAATTGCATCATTTTGAACTAGCATTACACACCCACCAAGTATTTGATAAAATATCCGGTTAGGATTCTTGAGTTATTTATGATCTATTGTATATCTTACGAATCAAGTAACTTTATGATGATTAAGGAAATGTATATGAATAGTAAATTCATGTAAAGTACTTATGGCATTGCAAGTGAATTTTTGGGCTCCCATGTTTGTCGTGTTCTTGGGAAAATGAGAGGTTTTTCCTTGATACTTGAATGTGATGATTTAAAGAGCTATTTTCATGACTCCTACCGAAAAGGTTATATCGTAAGGTATGTATATTCTATAAGATCTACCAAAAAGGCTATGCCGTAAGGTAGAATGACTCATGGATCCTATCGAAAAGATTATATCGTAAGGTAAGGACATTCTATAACACCTACTGAAAAGGCCATGCCCTAAGCTACAATTCATGGTTCCTACCATAAAGATTATATCATAAGGTAGAATAATTCACGGCCCCTACCTAAAAGATATATCGTAAGGTAGGGAACGTCTTATGTTACCTACCAAAAAGACTATGTCGTAAGGTAGGGGAATTGGTAACACTCTCCAAAAAGGTTATACCATAAGACGATTGAGTGGCTTTGTGGCCCATCTCAAGCATGTTGTGTAAAGTTCGAGCACACATATATTCCACATTGAATTTACGTTCCTTGATTATGACTAAGCATGTTTTACTTCAAACATTGATCATGCATGCCATATTGATATTACCCTATCTCTTGCTTATGCTTATGCATTTTGATTATATTACCTATCATTTGTTGCATTGCATCCTACATACTTAGTATATTCAAACGTACTAATGCATACTCTATGCCTATATGATGTCACTACGTGGGAACCAATGCTCCTCACTATTATCCTCCACGTGGCTAGATTTGACATCTTGAAGATAAGCTTTGGTGAGTCCTCAAGTTCGGGGACACTAGCTATGCTTCTTTTGCTCATGTTATTTATTTATGTTGAACTTTGGTACAATGAGACTGAGCTTGGAAAGTGTCTTGGCCCCCGCCCAATCTATGCTAGAGGTATTGCTAGACAAGTGATTTAATTAAGCTATGATCTTGACTCTTGAATGTCCTATACTTTATGCTATCAAAGATTTTCCTTAGTCCCTTTATCCTTATTTATACTCTCTTGTGGTTGTTTAATTGCTTCCGTGACCAAGGATGTTAAATGATATGCTAAGAGGCTTGTTTGGGGTCCTTTCGGGTTCCCATTCGCCTTGTCATGTCTAGGCCCTAGGCTTGGGTCGTGACATCAATATCCTTTAAAACATGCTATTTGACCCTCGAAACTCATTATGAACCAAATGTGCTACCCTATCAAAAAATAATGTTCTAGACTCGATGAAACAATCAAAATTTACATTAGAGCTTTCGAACTCCAAAATTTTGACCAAAGTCAAACTATGATCCAAATTCAACTGAAAATGCAACTTTTGATCCAAAATCTGCGGTTTAACTATGAATTCAATTCCATCAATTCTCCTAGATAAGAAATTTGCATTCCAAAGCTAATGAAATCAATAAAATTGCAGTAGGACACTTGAAACTCAAGATGACCTCAAAACTCAAATTTCAAACTTTAAACCTTTAAAATCTCTTCTTTGGCAAACTCCAACGTTTTAGAAGGTTTTCCAAATTCAACCTTAGATTCAATCAGAAATGACTCGAGACAATTTTTGAGAAGAAACAAAATAATAATTCTGTCAAAAATATCAAAAATGACCTTTAGGGTCAATACAAGAAAATTCATATGCAAATAGCACTACAGTGGTGTATCATTATTTTTTGGTTGGGAAGAATAATTTTTTAAGTTCTTTATTAACAACTGATTGAGGCTCATAATTCACAGTAAGGTGATTACATACTAATTGACTTTTTCGATAGGAAGATGATTGTGACTAAGGTTAAAAAAAATTGTCCTCTTGCTATGCTAGCTTTCTGTTAATTTTTTTTAATTTTAATCCATCCTCTTAATTATTAAATTATAAATCAAATTTGGTATATTAGTGTAGGTAATCAAATTTTAAGGGTATTGTATCACATGAACATCATTATATTTTAAATATTGGAGAAATTACGAGTTAATCCTAGGCTTGAAATTTATGAACTAGATTATGGTTTTTAGGTGAGTTTTGGGTTTAGGTTAGACAAATAGAAATTTGAGTGTCCTTGGATTTTTATTCTTATGGTGATTGTATATTTGATAGATTTGAAACATTATGAGGTATTGGAGAAAGAAAAAGCATAGATCATTTAGCTAGCTTGGCATCTGTTCTTCAATTGAGGTAGGTTATGGTTGATTCTATAAGTTAGATAGACGCTTAATAGTAATTAATATTCATTGAGTGATGTTGTGAAGTTATTGTATGCATTTTACTATCATGGTTTGCATGGTTGATATGCGTTATGATCGGTCTACAATCCCAAGATCATGAAATTCATAATCTTGAACTTGCCTTATCAAAAATTATGCCTTGAATAAAGAAGGCTTAATGAAATATTGTTAATAAAGAGGGAAGTAATGATAAAGAATGATGAATTAAATATATTTGGATTGGGTGTCACATTCCGACATGATATTATAGGATCAGGTGCCACGTTCCGGCATGATATGATATAGGATCGAATGCCACATTCTGACATGATATATTTAGATCGAGTGCGACGTTCTGACATGATAATTTTAAAGGAAAATATATTAAATGACTTAATATACTCAATTTCAAAGAACCTATTTCCTAAAAGACGCATGGTGGGAAGGCTCGAGTCCTCATGTTTGTTCTTGACATTGTTGATTGATTATATACTTGTTGCTTGTTGTTTGCCCCCTATTTAGTGTTATAGTTGATTTACTGCCATTACTTGGGTATATTGGTTTCTATTTTGAGTTGACCGTTGATACCTACTCGGTACATATTACCTTGTACTGACCCTTGTATTTTTCTTTGCTTTGCTTTAGTGGAGTGCAACGAGTATTCCATTGACTTTGATTCGCCCTTAGCTCTAGTCTATCTCCAATGCATCAGATTCCTGGGTGAGATATCCTCCTAGGTCGTATTTGGGTTGTTTCAGTCATGGAATAATATCCTTAGTTTTCGGACATAAACTGTTTTATTTATTTATTTTAGTGTTTCTACTCTTAGACTTAGTATTAGAGATTAGATGTTCTTGATATAAATGACTTTCGGATTTTTGAGAACGTTATGTAATAGACTTAGTGAGTTTTGTTATTTCTTGCTTTTATAAATTGAGCTTCCGTATTATTATCATATTTTATAAGTCAAACAACTATATAGATTGGGATTTGTATCATTCATTTGTCCACCTAGGAAGGTAAGTGTGGATGCCACTCACAGTCTATTTTGGGTCGTGACACCCTTCCTCCCTTTTTCCTCCATCCCTTAAGTTTTTCTTTTTATCCTAAACCCACACTTCATTTCATTCTAGATGCAACATATATAATGTGGTAGAAATTGAATTTGCAGTAATTATCTCAAAATACCAGTGCTTTTGTGCATGGTTCCTCTAATTCCATTATGTTGATTGATTATTTTTTGTAATAGAAATTTACGCTCAAATTTAGTAGTTTTTTAAATGTAAGGCAAGATCTATTTTTAAGATGTGATTGATAAAAGCTACTTATAAAGCTTTTGTGTTCAATGACTTAATCCTCATTGATCAATTTCTTTTGTTCTTAAACATGTCAACTATTGATTAAAATAAATGCATGTTAAAAAAATTTATAATAAGATATGATATAGATGTACTTCTGTTGAGCAATGAGCACAAATTTCTTGTAATAACAAGGTCATGACTTATGATGCATAATTGAATTGGAATTTGGGAAACAGATTCACGGACATTTGAATATCCTACAATGAAAATGAAACATGATTTTATTTTTAAAGAAATGAGTTAGCGAGTCCGAATTTATTAGTGAATTGAATTAAATTTTGTAAAAAGTTACTTACTAAGCAAACATAGTAATGTATATATTCAACTTAATTATAATTATAAGATGTATGTATAGTTGTGTATCGACGGCAAACAAGTGAATGACTTTGAAGAGATACAGGTGTATCTATGTATTTGTATATTTATGACAGATGTTAAATTTAATATTCATAGTGGTGTATCTTATATGTTTCCATTAAAAAAATTTGATAAGTAAATCATACATAAAAGGAATATAATAAATAGAAGTAAATCATAAATAAAAGGAATTAAAAAATATATGCACCCAAGGTGTGGTTACTCATATTGTTGTTTTACTATCAGATTGTTTATTATTAGCGGGAATACAATGAGACGGTAAGGTAGAAACACATGAATTGTGGATGTTATATTGATTTATCTCTTCTTTATTATCCTATAAATTCAAGATGGATGATGACTATTTATTTAAGAATTGGACTAGGTAATATGCCGGCTGATTATGTTGTGGCCGAGCTCATTTCAGGTCAGGTGAGCATTGGCCGAGGTCATTGCTGGAAATATTCATGGATATATGGTCTTTGAGTGTCCCCTATGGGTTCTGTTCTGACACACATATGATCAACTAATGGGTATCTTAAGAGACTAGCATCACGATTATTTGACATTGCATCACATCATTTACATCATATGGCATTCACTTCATCTCATATCATTCTTCCTTTCATATCATTATATATTATAATTGAGATTGCATATCTATTGCATGAGTATCAGTTGGATATTTTTAGATATGATGTTATGTGATGAGTATATTTATATTCTTGTGATTTATCTATTGTATTGTGTTGGGACTTTGTTAGAACCCGTAAGTCCTTAATTGGTTCAATTTGATAAAGTTTGGGACCAAATGTAAATGTCTTCTAAAGTGTAGTCTTTAAGATTTAAATTGTTAATGGGGTTATGTGTTG
>JAPFFP010107366.1:0-19032 GCA_026153255.1 Solanum medicagineum
GCTCATCATGGGTCATCCGGAAACAGTCGCGCTATGTTTTTAAACATAGGGGTCAGGCTGCATACATCCGACCCCCCTTACCCCGCAATGGGCCGGAGCCTTTGAGGCATTGGGGTAATGTTGTTGTTGTTGTAATCATTCACTCACTCTCTACCATTTTCATTTCCACCCCAAAATTCTCTAACACTGCTACATACTAAATTATACTTGGTAGCTATGATTTGCCTCTTATCAATGTTATTGACCAAGTCACAGGATGGTTGATGGGGTCAGTTGTGCGATAGATTGACTATGTCTTTTACTACAACAGCAACATCACATCTATGGATGAAGAATCAAACAAGCTATAGAATGTTGGAATTACGGTGGAGCGAAAAGCGAAAGATGCCCGGAGGAACTTGCAGGACATTTCAGCTTATGGAAAGGCTTGGTTAACTAGGGTTGATACCACTATTGCAGATGCCGAAGGTGTAATGCGAGGAAGAGCTGAGAGGTTGAAAGGGTTTGCTTCTATGGTTGGTGTCCAAACTTGAAGTCACGTCACTCCCTGACCAGGAGAGCTAGCAAAATTAAACTGAAGGTAATTGTTCTTCAAAATGAAAGCAATGATTCAGGTGTTTTCTCCTTTGATGATCCAATCCAAAGTGACACGATATCTAATAACACTCATGAGGAGCTTGACTCCAGAAAACACAAGGAGGAAGAGGTCATGGAGGCTTTGTGAGACAACGAGGTCACTATTATTGGGATATGTGGTCTGGGTGGTGTTGGTAAGACAACACTGGCTGAGAAAATCAAACAAAGGGTGAAACAAGAAAGGTTGTTACATGATGTTGTCATGCTAACTATCAGTCAACAACCAGACTTGAAAAGAATTCAGGATGATATCTCAAAAGAAGTTGGGTTGCAGACACTATAAGGGAATAAATAGTGGAGTCATGGAGATCGGTTGCGTAAGAGGTTAATGGTTGACAACAGTAGCATCCTTATAATCTTGGATGATGTTTGTAAGGCTATTCATGATCTCGAAAAACTTGGAATTCCTAGGAGAAGCAGCCAAAAGTATCAGTGCAAAGTGATATTCACGACGCGTTTTCGACATATTTGTGATGCAATGGGAGCTCAGAAGATCATGGAAGTTGAAACATTATCCCAAGATGAAGCATGGATCCTTTTCAGAGAGAAAGTCGGTGATGTTGTCAACGGTCCTTCTCTACTTGACACACCAAAAAAGATTGCCTAAGAATGCAAGGGGCTACCGCTAGCAATTATTGCAGTTGTAGGAGCACTAAAAAGGCATAAAAGCAAGGGTTATTGGGATTGTGCCCTTGAAGAATCATGTTGTGAAGTAATAACAACTATCCCTGAAGTGTCGACATAGTTGTATAAACCTCTGAGGCTGAGCTATGATTACTTGGGAAGTAATGAAGCCAAGTACCTCTTTTTGCTTTGTTCCTTGTTTGAGGAAGATAGTGATATCAGTCATGAAGAGTTACTTAGATACGGAATGGGGCTTCACATCTTTTCGGGAATCAAAAATTTAGAACAAGCAAGATATAAGGTGTGTTCTCTTTTAGAAACATTGGAAGATGGTTTCTTGTTATCCCAGGGTTCAAAGAAAAACTATGTCAAAATGCATGATGTGGTGCATGATGTGGCTAAATATATTGCGTCTGAGGGAGAGCATCACTTTATAGTAAGTCACGATGTGAACTCAGAAGAGTTCCCAAGAAAAGACTCTTATGAGCATTTACGTCACATGTCCATTGTTGCAAATAAATTTGATGAGCTTCCCAGCCCAATATTTTGGCCCAAACTAAAGCTTCTAATGTCGAAACTCTGGTTTGAAGATCCATTCAAATTACAGAATAATTTTTTTGATGTAATGGGTCAACTTAATGTCCTAAGCCTGAGTGGATGAAGTACCTGGGGGGCCTATTGTCCTTTTCCAGCATCTCTTCAGAGGTTGTCAAATTTGAGGACTCTGTGTCTGAGCCGTCTAAGTTTGGAAGTCATATCTATTATTGAGGAACTTGTGACATTAGAAATTCTCAGCATAAGACGTTCTGAGTTAGAGGAGCTGCCAATGAAGATATGAAACTTGATAATTATGTTAGAGGCAAGAAAACTTAAAAAGATTTCACCAGGTGTCTTATCAAGACTAGTTTGATTGGAGGAACTACATATGGTGGGAGTTAAAGATCGTAGTTACTCCACCTTGAGACGACTGGAATCCTTATCGAGATTGACAGCAATGACATTATATGAATGTCCTAGAGATGTAATCTACAATAATAACTTGAGCCCTTCCTCCAAGTTGACACGGTACAATCTTAAAATGGGTGAAGTTTATAGACTGATTTCAAGCATGGATGATTACGACAAGAACATCATTTTAGAGGTTAATGAGACTTTCCCATTGGGTGATTGGATCCGCCAGCTATTGAAGGAGAGTGAAATTATGTATTCAACCAGAAAGGGCTCTAATAATGTGTTCACTGCATTGCAAGTGAATGAATTTAAGAACGTGAAACGTCTAAGACTCTCTAATTGTGATACAGTGACACATTTATTGAAGAGGACACATGAAGTAATCATTAAGTTCTCTAATTTATATGAGTTGGAGCTTCGATCTCTGGAATACCTTTTGCAGTGACAATGTTGAGGGCATTGAGTTCCCTCGGTTACGGAAAATGATCCTCTTTTTTATGAGTTACCAGAGTTCCAAAATTTCTGGCTTACACCCAACAAATCAAATCCTCTTTTAGTGAAAAAGTTTGCTTCTTATCATCAAAATCATAAATATATTTTTAAAGTAAAAAACAAATTTACTTTTTTAGGTCCTAATCAAACCATAGTGGCCTGATATATTTTTTAAATTAAATTAACAAAGTAAAAACTTAGTTTTAAATTACTTTTTAAATTTGTTATCTAAAAAATTCATATATGGCAATACTTAATTTTTCTCAAACATGAATTTTTTTGACTTTTTTTATTCAATGGTTAATTTAAGTTTTAGATATCTCCCTGATAGATCTATTTGCTTATCATTATTTAAGTTTCTTATGTTGATTTTATTCTTTTTAGTATGAAAATCAGAAAAGAGAAAAGCAAGAACAAATTTAATACATCTTTTCTACAGCTATATCATAATTTATATTTCGAAAAAGTGTTAAAAATACCTTCAAAGTACGTGAAATGAACAAAATTAATTATAATAAAATAAAAATATTTTTAATTTATTTTTTTTTCTAATTGAGGCAGGATATATATTTTCTATGAAAAATACTATTAGGAAAAGAATGCTTTCAAGAAAAAATATTAAATATATTTATATAGAAAAAAATAGACAAACATACTGCTCAATTTTTGCGATTTAGAGAAAATATTATTACTCATTAATAAGGTAGTGCATATACACTCGTATCGTCTAACAAAAGATACATATTTAATATTTTATTTAATATACCTATATTTACTTAATTAAAAAATATAATAATACTGATTACTTAATTTCGAAAACGTAAGTGGCTTCAAAAATTATCTCACCTTTTTTTATACCTCTAGACTCGGCATAAATAGAAAACAGTAATGTGCTCAAGATATTAAAAGACTTTTCAAAATATGAAGCAAGATGACATGCAAATATTAATCTATATTTGGCTTTTTACAAAATATACTCTCTTCGTTTCAAAAGAATTACCTAGTTTGACTTGGCAAGAAGTTTAAGAACATCAAGAAGACTTTTTGATTTTGTGATTCTAAATTAAAGTTGTATCAAATGTACCAAAATATTATTTAATCTAGTGGCTTCAAACATGCCACGTGGAAAGTGAAATAAAAATATTGCCAAAAAAAGGAAAGAGGTTATTCATTTTGAAACAGACTGAAAAATAAAATAGGTCATTCTTTTTTAATGTGTGTAAGCACTTTTGGCTTCTGGACTCGTGACCTAGTGTTTTCTTATTGGTTGCTAATTGGCTTAATAGCCCAAAGTGTATTTTTGATATAATGAATCTTTGCAGGTTTCTTGTTCAAACCTGTAAGAGCTATACATTTGGAAGGCTAACACCATGAGTGCTCTATGCTCTCACCAACTTCCAACTGCCTACTTCACCAAACTTGAAGAATTGAGTGTATCTAAATGTGAGAAATTGAGAAATTTAATGTCACCATCAGTGGCCAGAGGGCTTCTGAACCTCAGAATACTACATATAGTTGGTTGTAAATCTATGGAAGAAGTGATCATAGAAGAGGAACAACAAGGAGAAGAGATCATCATCTTTTTTCCCATATCGGAAGAGCTAAAACTTGGAGTCTTCCTAATTTGATGCATTTCTTTCTGACAGAACATGCTCTTAAATTTTCATCACTCAGGGGAGTGGAGATTAAAAACTGCCCCGAAATGAAGACATTTGTCCAAGAAGGAATATTCGTGAGTACACCGAGTCTTGAAAGTGAAGAGTCAATAAAGCCATGTTCAATTCTAAGGTTAGTCTTATATTATTTTTTTTAGAATTTGTTATTTAAAAAATTCAATTGGGCTATATTTGATCCTTATCACACATGAATTTTTCTTGACTTATTTTATTCAACAACTAATTAAGTTTTAATATCTTACTTATAGATCCATTTGCTTATTATTATTTGAGTTTATTATTCATGTTTCATTTTTTTAGTGTGAAAATAAAGAGATATGGATAAAGAAAAAAATAACAAATTTAATACTTCTTTTTTGCAACTATGTAATTTATTTTTTGAAAAAATATCAAGATTCCTTTAAAGTACGTGAAAATGAACAAAAAATTCTTCTGTCAGTATTTTGATCCAAAAACGCCCTTGGCATTGATTATTGGTTCAGAAATGCCCCTATTATTACTAAATGAGTCAAAAATGCCCATTTTGAATAAATATATTTTTTTCTTTTTTAAAAAATCTTATTTGTAATAAAAATATTACTTTTAAAATAACTCTATTCTTTTTTAAAAAAAAATTTAAGAATCACTTTAACTAGTAAAAATGTTAGAAAATATTTTTCCACTAATCTCATTTTATTAATTAAATTAGAATAATTTCATGAACCCTTTAAGGGATAATATATGTCATATATATAAGATCTTAGTAAATTCATCGTTAATTTTTATTTATATAATGATAAAAAGAATTATAATCAAATAAGAAATATTTTTAATTAAATTCTTTTAAACTTGAAGTAGGATAAATATTTGCTAAAAAAATAATATTAGAACAAGAATATGTTCAAGAAGAAAATAAATCATATATGTATATATGGGAAAATGGACAAACATATTGCTCATCTTTGCGTGATTTAGAGAAAAATTTATTACTCACTAATAAGATGGTGCATATATACTCCTACCATTTAATAAATGGTGCATATTTATCATTATCTCTTTAACATATCTATATTTACTTAATTAAAAATATAATAATAATACTAATTTTTTTATTTAAAAAATGTAAGTGATTTCAAAAATTATCTCACCTTTTTTGCACCTCTAGACTCGGGCCAAATTAAAAAAATTATGTACAAATATTTATATATATATATATTTCGGTTTTTAAAACTATATAAGTATATGTAAGCACTTTTTGCTTCTGGACTTATGACCTTGTGGTATCTTGCTTGGTGTTTACTGGCTTGCTAGGTGCAAGTGTAGGTTTGAGATAAATGAACGTTTGCAGGTTTTTTGTCCCAACCTGGAAGAGCTATACATCAAAGGGGCTAACCGTATGAGTGTTCAATGCTCTCACCAACTTCCAATTGCCCGCTTCATCAAACTTGGAGAATTGAATGTATCTGAATGTGAGAAATTGAGAGACTTGATGTCTCCATCAGTGGCCAGAAGTCTTCAGAATCTCCGTAAACTAGAGATAAATGGTTGTGAATCAATGGAAGAAGTGATCATAGAAGAGGAACAACAACGAGAAGGAATCATGACCTTATTTACCTGGTTTGAAGAGCTAAAACTTGTAAGGCTGCCTAAGCTAGGGCATTTCTTTGTGACAGAGCATGCTCTTAAATTTCCAGCACTCAGGGAAGTAGAGATTGAAGATTGCCCTGAAATGAAGACATTTGTCCGAGAGGGAATATGTACGAGCACACCAAGTCTTCAAAGTGTGAGGTATGATGAGAATGAGATGAAAGTAGATGATCTCAATAAATGGATACATCAAAGGTTCACTTCTAAGGTTTGTCTTGTATAACTAATTAACTCTGATGCTCTCTTTCAGTCTTATTAGTAATATTCAGATACTAATTTATGTTTGTCAATGGAAGCAACTTCCTTATGCATTTAGAAATCTGAAGCATCACTGTTCTCTGCTTTCCAGGAACAACAAGCAAGTCATAACACTACCCATGGCGACAAATCTGAAGTTAGTAATGGCAGTGAATCTGAAGCTAATGATAGTGATGACTTAATAGAGTGAACCATGATTTTGGGATGATGGCAGTGAAACCGTACTAGTAATGTCTACGAATCCAAAGCTAGCTAGGAAGGTAATAAATATTCAACGAAATAGTCCAACTTAGCTCGAACATCACCTCATACCTACACCATTGTTTGTTGAATCTTGAAAGAAGTGATGCTACTGTAGCTTATTACATTTTATTAGGCCCCAAGCAGATCTATATTTGGTATGCATGAGTTCACGTGAACCCAACAATTTTTTCCAAGAGACTTTGCATTTGTACCAGTATCTTTAATTAGACATTCATTGACGTGCAGAGGATGTTAAGAATCTCACACTAGTTGAGGAACGTTCAGATTGAATTTAATTCCAGGACAATTTTTTAACATCGTACAAAATAATAATTTCATGTCCAAGACAAACTAGGAACCTTGTGAAAGATTTATAATCTGGCTTTTGGTTCCTCATTAAAATACTCATATTGGAAGTCCAAAAGTTTCTATTTTTTGATCAATATAATATGCGAGTCTTTCAATACACACGAAACTAAGTTGCCAAACTATTACTATTCTGAAGGTAAGGGAAAGCTAAGCATGTCAATGTAATCAAGACGTTTGTTACGCACCCTACAAATATAAGCATGAACTGATTTAGTGTTTTTGGTTTGAAGATGTAGAATATGGAAGCAAAATGTTCATTCCTCCATGCGCTTTTCCTATGACTGCGTTTGTGAAGCCTTGACCTTGGTAGGCAGTGTAGGTGATGCCCCTTGTCGAGCACAGAAGGAGCTTTGACCATGTGAATGCTCTGCTCAAGCTCCTTCGTTGCTTCTCTCTGCTCCTTGGCTTTCTTTCCTTTCATCCTGTATGATTTGCCAATTAATATTATTAGCAAGAAAAGGCACATGATAAATTACAAGTAACTGAAATTTGTGAAGCACAGTCTATGGAACCTCTTTGTAATATGTTTCACCGCCCTGTCAGCTCTGATTTTATCAATTTTCTTGATGGCCTTCAAAGTGCTCTCAGTTACACACCTGTCATATCTGATAGATATATTTATATAGCTAGAAGGATAATTTAATCTTTTGTATCATATTTACATATTATAAATACTCTTGTAATTGTTTAATGTATTTTATTCACATAGTTATTCTTTCATGGTATTAGAAACCAGGTGCTCTCTAACTCTTTTTCCTCTATGTGTCATCATGGCTTCATCTGCATCCACCGATACTCAAACTTCTTCTTTCTCTTCCATGGATACCATCGTTGTTGCACTTCCTATTCCAAATTCCGCTGTTTCTGTTTCTAACATCAAAAACTTGATTCCGACCACCCTTGATTATACAAACTACATGCTTTGGAGAGAGTTATTTCTTCCCGTGTTTAAAGGACATGGTGTCTATGGCTTCATTGATGGAAGTCATTCATGTCCATCACCTATTGTTACCACAGAGAATGGTACTTCGACTGTTAATCCCACTTTTCAACAATGGGTCCAACATGACTCCATTGTTCTGTCATGGATACAAGCCACAATTTCTCAAGAGATTCTTCAGGCTATTATTCATCCTAACCACACTCTTACTACTCGCGAGGCATGGCTGCAAATCAAATGCCTTTTTCGTGATCATGCTAGTTCCCGAACTCTCTAACTTAAGGTTCAATTTCAAAACCTCAAGAAAGGTTCATTTTCTATTTCTTATTATGTGCGCTGCTTCAAATCCATTGTGTATGCCTTGAATTCAATTGGTAATCCCATCTCCGATTCTGATCTTGTTCTCCAAATTCTTTCTGACCTACCTACCGAATATCTCCTTGTTAGCACTTCAATCTCTACCAGAGTTCCGCTTCCTACTTTTCTTGAAACTAGATCTCTTTTATTTCTTCATGAAACTATAATAAATGGTCTTTCCTCTGCGATCTCAGATTCTTCTACTGCTTTACTCGCTAAACAAAATTCGTCTCCTCACGAACGTGGAAGTAGAAGAAATTCCAATGGTAGTCGATCTACCAATAGTAGTCATGGTAGAGGCCGCAACAACAACTATAACAATAACAATGGCTACCAGAGAAATCATTCCACTGCTCCTTACCAATTTTCTCCGAGTCCACCCGCTCCTTCGATTCTAGGTCCTGCTCCGCACATTATTCCTTCTCCTTCCTATCTTAGTTATCCAGCTATGCCTTCTCCTTCTCAATATCAATTATGTTTTCAACCTACTCATACTGCAAGAGATTGTCCATCTCTTGGCTCTAAACCACTGTATTCTGATCTTCAATCTTCCTCCTCTATACTCTTATATAATCCGGAGAGTAACACTCCTTGGTATGTTGACACTGGAGCATCCTCGCACATGACACCCAATCCTTCATTATAAGGACCCAAAATTTTCAAGCTCATATATGTCATTTAAGGCTATCATGGGACCCTACGATAAGCCAAGTTCAAAAGGATTTTCGTCGGCTAAGTTCGACACAAGTGCCGATAGAAGGTTCAACTTTAAACAAGTATCACTCTTATCCCAATTGGAAAAGGGTGTCCTACAACATGTCAAATGAAATTCCTTTGCGTTAGCTTCGCAATGCACTTGGTTTCACCTCATTCCGATATCGGATGAAGGAGTTATGACCATTTTCGTGAGACCCTCCCGTGCAGTGAAGCCCCACAGGCACCTATGCGGGCAGTGGTGTCTTGTACGGACCATGTGAGGTGTCTTGAGTTGGAAAAGGTAATTTTTCACCTAATTCATGGGGCATGACCAGTGGCACGGGCCGTGTAGCTTGCCACTAGCCATGTGCCTGGTCGTGGGGTGAGTACAACAGAGGAATAGTGGGCATTTGGGGGAGTTTTCTTGCTAAGTGTTGTGTTACGCCCCTCACCACGAATCGTGGCATGGTGCACGACCCTTGGTCCTTGGTGTGGAGCCTAGGAAACATTTTCCAGCACCAACTATGGTGCCACAAACCTCCACACGGGCCGTGAGGCTCCACATGAATCGTGGAGGCCTCCGTGGTTGCGACGAGATGTCTTTTTCCAATTGATTTCCAACTTCTATTTTTAGACCAAGTACCTTGTCACAGCCACTCCACATGACCCATGGAGTGCCACACAACCTGTGGGACCTTCTATGGGGCACCACTTTGCCAAATTTTTCATCGTTCACTAGTGGCATTTTCGTAAATGCTAATTATTCTAATGATCCTTTTTGACTTCCTAAGCTATCTTAACTTTCTAAAAGACCTAAACAATGTTCCAAAGGATAAAATTCACTACTCTCATCACAATCACCCTCCCAAATCCTCTCAAAAGCCTCCATCAAGCTCCAATTCGATTTCAAGGAACCCCAAGAACAAGTTTGGATTCCAAGACCCACTTCCAATCTTCCATTCTTCCCAAACTCAATTTCCAGGAACTAAAGGTCTAAGGTATGTGGGTCGATCCTTGACTTTCTTTCAATCAAGGAGACCCAAAATTATTTTTAAGCAATCTCATGGATCTCTAGTTACTTTAAGTCGGGGTTTTGAAGATTATGAATCCTAAAATTCTAATTATGCATGGGTGGTGTCTATTTGATGATTTTAATGTGATTTAAACTATTACATGAGGATATTCTTGGGGGTTTATGGAATTTCAAGTATGAATGTCCCCTTTAAGACTTCTAATTGCATGGGTGATTACAATATGAATTTAAATGTGGATTTAATTATGTTTCCGATTGAATTTCATATTATATTGTTGATTTTTGATTGAATCCTAATTACTCATGCCATTCACTCATTATCCATAGCATATTCATTCATGTACATGGATCATTTTGAGAAATTATGTTATGGGTTAATCCCAATTATGTTCTATGATATGAGTTTTGATAAATGTTGGTTATGGCAATATTGTGATCACATATATGTCTTTGATTTTAGCTCTTTGAGCATTTCGGGTGCTTGCACCATTTTGTATATGAATGGGCTATTCTTATGTATGAGTATAAAGACTATGAAATTATGTTTTGGCTTTTAAGCCTAAGAATGCATTAAGATGGTTTCGGAAATGATTTACATCATTTGAAAGTATGTATATATGTAACACCCCACTTCTTACAATACTAGTACAATGCAAATGAAACATGACATGGTTCGGTCAAATTATCGCTAATTTTTAAAAGTACTTGAATCTCTTGTTAATGGGCTATATGTGCGTCTAACGCTTAAGAGGGTCGAGTTTATATATGTTTTGTGTCAAATTGAGGAGATTACGGCGTTAAATGAAGTAAGAGAATTGAGGTGCTTGTAGGACTTAGTAAGCTAGCAGGTGAGTCACCTACTTGCTCAACTCAAATTTGCTAGCTAAATGGAGACGAGGCTCGATGTCGAATTAGTCCAAATTCGATTATGATTAAAGTCCGTGTTAAGGGTGTAAATTTGGCCCATGTTTTAGCATCACACATGTACTATATTTTCAGCCCAAGAAAGATATTAAAAAGGGCCCAAAGACATCACAACACACTTAACAATTTGGGTCCAAACTAAGTGAAGGGGAAGTTGGAAAATAGGCAGCCCAAGCCCATCAACTTTGGAACCCAATTAGGCCCAATTGTGAGGGCTAGGCTGCTGTATCACCAGCCTATTAATGTGGACTAATATATGGTCAAAAGTGCTAGAGAAGGTCGGCCAAAGACCCCTTTATAAAGGATTAAAAAAGCTCCCACAATTCATTTCCCAATTAGAACACACAAAAATCAGATTGCTCTCCAAAGTTTTCTCTCAACTTTTCTTTACTTTGTAAAGTAGAAAAATGACTCTTTTAGGGTTCTTGAAGGAGACCTGAACCTTGAAAGCAAAGGTAAGTAATCATAGTTGTGTATTTAGTATAGTTTGTTTATCAAAACCAAAGAAACAAGTTGATTACACATATGCTGGAAATTCTAGACAGCTTGTATGCTAAGGATTCTTGTGAACTTTTCTTGTAAATTAAGAGGTTTTTCTCTTGTTGGTTGGATTTATTATGAGGTAATACTTATGTATTTAACAAAGTTTGGTCTTACAGTAATGTAACAAGGCTAATTAACCACTTTTACAGTCCACAAAAGTGAGTCCTTATATGATATCGCAATTATGTGCTTAGTGTGAACTTGTGGGCTTTCAGTTAGAAGGCTATTTCCTCACCTCCTTAATGACTGATTTGTTACTGTTCTGAGACTGGTTCAATGCTACTTTTATGTGTAAATGTTACTGGAATAGTTTGGTTAGAGTTGGAATAGGTTTGGACTTGTTGATGTCGAAATATAGCGAAGGAAGGTAACATTATGCTGTCCATTTTTAGGTTGTGTAGAATTGTTATGCGTTGTACTTTGTGGGCTGTTGTAAGGTTGTTATGGCACTAAAAAAGTCTTTACATGATGTGTACATGAAAGTATGTATTAGAAAAATACGATTAGGGGCAGAAAGGTTGAAGGAATACGCTCGGGTTTATAAATACCCGTTGCTGCCCGTGTGTTGTTTTCTTATGTGATTGAGCTGCCAAGGTATATCTATTGGCTTCTAATGCTAGTTGTATCACCTACTATGTTGTAGATAAGTATTTGGACAAAGGTAAGGTTGTCTCGAGGTAGTAACAAGGTCATACAACGAGGTATGTAAGGCTACTTGACTTCGTATTATTTGGGATGAAACATAGATCCTTCCTTGGTACATAATGGCACTTACCGATTCCGACACAACTACTAACTGTGTCTACACTCTTTCATGTATTCATAGGCTTCCATACATTGTCACTTTCAAATCAGCATACACACGTAGATGATAAGTTACATGAGTTCTATTTGCCAAACAAAGTTCATGAGTTGTTTCATTTCATACGCCTTTCATTAATTGTGTAATGTACTCCTTCCATTGTCATATTGTCTTATATAATTATATACATGTCAGCTGCTACATATACAGTCCTACAGTTCCAATATTTTGACCACCAAAAGAACCATCTTAAAGGTAATTGAAAGGTAAAGTATATGGTTTATTGATGGGTGGTAGCCCGAGGGGTGGAAAGATCACCTAGCCAGGGGCGATCCTATCATGGGTGGTAGCCCAAGGGGTTAAGGAAGAACCTAGCCAGGGACGATCCCGATACAGTTTACCACTGATCAGTTGGTCATTTGTATTACAGTTGTGCACAGATTATACAGTAAAGGTAAAGTAATATAAAGAACATAAAGTACATGATCCCACAGTATAACTACAGGTGGTCTCTTATGGTACACCAGAGTACAGTCTCACTTGAGTTGTTACTTCATATACAGTGTTTCCTGCCTTACATATTCAGTACATTATCTCGTACTGATATCCCTTATGGGGGACCTGCATTTCATGCTGCAGGTACAGGTGCTAGTAGATCTCCCCAGTAGGAGTACAGGACATTCAGCTGTTGTTATAAGCTCTAGGTTGCTTCGGGGCTTTGTGTATGTCTAGAGATTATATGTTTGTATTGTACAGTTTGTTGAGGCGGGGCCTGTCCCGACCCTTATCATATGTTTTTCTATATCTAGAGGCTTTGCAGACTATGTAAATTAAAGTGTAGTCATGTCTCGTACTTTAGACACTGTGGCCCCAACGGCCTAGTCATATGCATTTGCTTTTCGCTTGTTATCACTGTTTATTTTATTAAAGACATGTCAAACATAGAAATCCTTCATAATATGTACAGAAAGCGCATAGATACAGGTTGGTTCTCCCGGGCCTTATCGGCAACGGGTGCCAGTCCTCCCTAACGGGACTTGGGGGCGTGACAGAAGTGGTATCAGAGCGGGTCGTCCTAGGGAGTCTACAAAGCCGTGTCTATGCAGAATCTTGTTTATCGATGTGTTGTGCACCACATTTATAAGAAGGAGGCTATGTGGCATTTAGGAGTTGTTACTTTCCTTCCATTCTTTAGATCGTCCTATAAAGTCAAGTGTAATAGGTGAATTATGTCTAATTCCTAAATTGTTTTGTACATCATGTATGCCAGAAACAAGGCAGAATAAATGTAAAGGGAAGGGAATAGAAGTGGTGGTTGGTATACCTAGCCAGGTGAGGTAACGAAATGAGGTTCAAGAGGAGTCTTTATCACAGACATCTCCAACTCCTCCAACTCTCGATGAACCCGAGAATAGTGAAATTCCCCCAGAACCACCTATTGATGCTACTGTGTAGGATCTGAGAAATGCAATCCAACTATTGACTCGTATAGTTGCTGGCCAAGGTCAAAGGCAGGAAGGTCCAGTTATGGGTACAGGTGGTACAAATAGGGCAGTTGGTACAAGGATACGTGATTTTCTTAATTTAGACCCCCCAACCTTCACTGGGTCAGATCCTAATGAAGACCCCCAGGACTTTATTGATCACATTCAGCATACTTTAGATGTTATGCACGTGAGTGGTACAGAAGCTGTCGAGTTAGCGACATATAGGCTGAAGAGTGTGGCTATATTGTGGTATGAAACTTGGAAGCAATCTAAGGGTATAGATGCACCTCCAACTACCTGGAAAGAATTCAAAGAGGCATTTCTTGATCATTATGTGCCATTATAGATCCGAAAGGCCCATGCAGATCAGTTCCTGAATCTCCACCAAGGGAATATGAGTGTGAGGGAGTATAACCTTCAATTTAATTCCCTAGCAAGGTATGCTCCTAATGTAGTTGCTAGCATGGCAGATAGAGTTCATCGATATGTCAATAGGTTGGATACGTATCTAATCAGAGACTACACCATTGCTTCCTTGAACAAAGATATGGACATAGCGAGGATGCAGGCTTTTGCATAAAAATTGGAGGATCAGAGGCAGAGGTGATGGATACAAGAGTTGGAAAGGGGGCAGCCCAAAAGAGCCAGATCTACAGGGCAGTTTACACCACCCCAAGGTGAGCTTAGGCCTCGGTTTTCTAATAGACTGCCTAGGCCATCATCCTCCTAAACTGCAGCCAGTCCTCCACCACAATTTCAAGGGTCTCGAAGTAATGAGTTTGGTCAACGAGGTGATGGGCAAGGTGCCCGGACAATGGGTTATTCAGCAGGCCAACCAACAACTCCCAGGCAGCCTTGTAAACAGTGTGGAAGGAGTCATCGGGTATATGTCATGTTGGGACAGATGTTTGCTATTGGTGTGGTATGCTAGGGCACATGATGAGGGATTACCCGAGGAGACGTATGGGTGGTATGACACAACCTACTGGGTCAGCTGTTGCATCATCGTCATCAGTTCCTCCAGCAGGTAGGGGTCAGCAAGCACCTATGGGTTGTGGTAGAGGTGTGAGAGGGACAGCTACCTCTAGCGAAGTCCAGAATCACACTTATGCACTGGGGAATTGGCAGAATTTGGAAGCTTTACCTGATGTGGTCACAGATAAATTGTCCATCTTTTCACATAATGTATATGCATTGATTGACCCTAGTTCTACACTATCATACATCACTCCACTAGTTGCTGGGAAGCTTAAGAGAACACCCAAATTATTGAGCAAACCATTTGAAGTGTCTACACCAACCGGTGAATCTATTATAGCTAGAAGGGTTTATAATGACTATGTAGTAACTGTTTGGGACCGTGACACATTGGCTGACCTAATTGAGCTAGAAATGGTGGAATTTGATGTTATAATGGGTATAGGTTGGTTAGCTTCTTGCTGTGCCACCGTGGATTGCCGAACTAAGAGATTATACTTTCACTTCCAAAATGAGGCAGTTCTTGCATGGAAACGCAATGTTGGGGCACCAAAGGGAAAGTTTATCTCTTACTTTAAGGCCAGAAAGATGATACCTAAGGGGTATATATGCCATCTAGTTAGAGTGAGGGATATGGAGGCAGAATCACCAACTCTTCAATTAGTTCCAGTAGTGAATGAATTTGTCGATGTGTTCCCTGAAGAACTTCTTGGCTTACCTCCTGAACGAGAAATAGATTTCGGTATTGACTTACTTCCAGCCACTGAACCTATTTCTATCCCTTCATATAGAATAGCCCTAGCAGAATTGTGGGAATTAAAAGAGCAGTTAAAAGACTTATTGGATAAGGGTTTCATAAGACCTAGTGTGTCCCTCTGGGGTGCACAAGTGTTATTTGTACGCAAAAAGGATGGCACCTTCAGAATGTGTATCGACTATCGACAATTGAATAGGGTGACAATTAAAAATAAATACCCCCTTCCCAGGATTGATGGTTTATTTGATCATTTACAGGGTGCCAAGTGCTTTTCAAAAATTGATTTGAGATCAGGTTATCACCAAGTGAGGGTGAAGGAGGAAGATATACCCAAGACAGCTTTCAGAACGCACTATGGTCACTTTGAATTTCTTGTTATGTCATTTGGGCTAACAAATGCACCAGTGGTTTT
This sequence comes from Solanum medicagineum, assembly GCA_026153255.1. Taxonomy (NCBI): domain Eukaryota; kingdom Viridiplantae; phylum Streptophyta; class Magnoliopsida; order Solanales; family Solanaceae; genus Solanum; species Solanum medicagineum. The sequence goes on from JAPFFP010107366.1 coordinate 15,805, forward strand.
TATGGATCTGATGATGAGGGTATTCAAGAAATTCTTGGATGTGTTCGTGATAGTATTCATAGATGACATTTTTAGTATATTCAAGATCAGAAGAGGACTACGCAGATCACTTGCGACAGGTGTTACAGGTTCTTCGTGATCGACAGTTGTATGCCAAGTTTTTTAAATGTGAATTTTGGCTAAAATCAATAGCATTCTTTGGTCCTATAGTGTCTGATAAGGGAATAAGTGTTGATTCACAAAACATAGACGCTGTGAAAGATTGGCTAAGACCCAATAACACCCACGGAAGTTCAGAGCTTCCTAGGCTAGGAAGGTTGTTACAGGAGGTTTGTTGAAGGTTTTTCTTCTATTTCTGTACTCGTAACAAAGCTGACACATAAGGAAACCAAGTTCCAATGGAATGATGCGTGTGAAAGGAGCTTCCAGGAGCAATAAAAAAAGTTAACTTCTACATCTGTGCTAGTACTGCCAAAAGGCACTGATGGGTATGCAGTGTATTACGATGCTTCAAGAGTTGTCTTAGGGTGTGTACTAACACAGAATGATAGGGTAATTGCTTATGGGTCTAGGCAACTATGACAACACGAGAAAAATTATCCAACACATGATCTTGAGCTAGCAGCGGTTGTGTTTGCTTTGAAAATATGGCACCACTATTTGTATGGGGTTCATGTTGACCTATATACTGATCATAAGGGTCTACAATACATCTTTTAGAAGAAAGACCTGAACTTAAGATAGCGGAGATGGCTAGAGCTAATAAAGGATTACGACGTTGATATATTGTACCATTTGGGAAAGGCAAATGTGGTAGCTGATGCTCTGAGTCGTAAGGCAATCATGAACACTGGTGATCAAGCTATGGTAAGTCAAGGAATGGCTAAGGATCTACATCAGTTAGCCAGTTTGGGAGTTCGCCTTCTTGAAACTCCCAAGGAAGGGGTTATTGTGCATAATGATGCGGAGTCTTCATTGGTAATGGAGGTGAAAGAAAAATAGTTCAAGGATCCTACTCTACGACAACTTAAGGAAAATGTGAGTCAGGGTATAATAAAGGGCTTTGACCTTGCACAAAATGGAGTGCTATACTACCGGAATAGATTATGTGTGCCCGATGTTAACGGATTAAGAAAGAGGATAATGGAAGAAGCCCATCATTCTTGATATTCCATCCATCCAGGATCAACTAAGATGTACCATGACCTGAAGGGAATGTTTTCGTGGGGAGGTATGAAAAAGAACCTTGCAGAATTTGTGGCTCAATGTCCAAATTGCCAACAGGTGAAAGTAGAACACCAAAAGCCAGAAGGTTATATGCAGTGTATAGAGCTTCCAACATGGAAGTGGGATATGATCAATATGGATTTTGTTACAGGTTTACCTCACTCATTTCAAAAGTTTGATTCCATATGGGTAATAGTTGATAGACTTACAAAATTAGCACACTTCTTGCCAGTCACGAGTGATTATACAGCTGAAGAGTATGCCAAGCTATGCCTAAAAGAGATAGTTAGGCTACACGGAGTCCCAATCTCCATTATATCTGACCGAGGAGCTCAATTCACTGCAAAGTTTTGAAAGTCCTTCCAAAGGAGTTTAAGGACACAAGTGAATTTGAGTACAGCTTTCCACCCTCAAACAGATGGTCAAGCAGAACGCATTATTCAGACACTTGAAGATATGTTGTGAACTTGTGCATTGGACTTTAAAGGTAGTTGGGTGGACCATTTACCACTTATTGAATTTGCCTATAATAACAGCTACCACGCGAGTATCAATATGGCACCTTACGAAGCTTTGTATGGAAGGAAGTGTAGGTCACCTATTGGATGGCTTGAAGTGGGTGAAAACACTTTACTTGGGGCAGATCTAGTACAACACACCATGGAAAAAGTTAAGGTGATACAACAATGGCTAGAAACATCCCAGAGTCGTCACATGTCTTATGCGGATGCTAGGAGGAGAGGACTAAAATTCTCAGTAGGGGACTGGGTATTTTTAAAGGTGTCTCCAATGAAAGGGGTTATGAGATTTGGTAAGAAAGTAAAATAGATTCCACGTTACATAGGGCCATATAAGATTATTAAGAGGTTCGGGCAGGTTGCATATGGACTAGAGCTACCCCAAGAGCTTTCAATGGTTCATCCAGTTTTTCATGTCTCAATGCTTCAAAAATGCATAGGTGATCCATATCGTATAACTCCTATTAAGGATGTGCAGGTTACAGAAGATCTCACATATGAAGAGGTACCTATTGATATTCTAGATCGTCAAGTTAAGAAGCTAAGAAATAAACAAATAGCTTCAGTAAAAGTACTTTAGAGAAACCAGCAAGCAGAAGAGATAACATGGGAGGCTGAGGATGCAATGAAATCAAAATATCCTCACTTATTTGAGGCTAAAGAGGAAGTTCAACATACATAATTGGGACACTAATAGGTACATGTGATTGAATACTTAATATGCTGTCAAATGTTTGTGTAAGTAAATGTTTAAACTTGGTTAAGCTATCCCAAGTGTGCTAACTTTCGAGGACGAATGTTCTTAAGGGGGGAGGATGTAACACCCCATTTCTTACAATACTATTACAATGCAAATGAAACATGACATGGTTCGGTCAAATTAGCTCTAATTTTTAAAAGTGCTTGAATCTCGTGTTAATGGGCTATATGTGCGTCTAACGCTTAAGAGGGTCGAGTTTATATATGTTTTGTGTCAAATTAAGGAGATTACGGCCTTAAATTAGTAAGAGAATTGAGGTGCTCTTAGGACTTAGTAAGCTAGCAGGTGAGTCACCTACTTGCTCAAATCAAATTTGCTAGCTAAACGGAGACGAGGATCGACGTCGAATTAGTCCAATCCGATTATGAATAGAGTCCATGTTAAGGGTGTAAATTTGGTCCATGTTTTAGCATCACACATGTACTATATTTTCAGCCCAATAAAGATATTAAAAAGGGCCCAAAGATATCACAACACACTTAACAATTTGGGCCCAAACTAAATGAAGGAAAAGTTGAAAAATAGGCAGCCCAAGCCCATCAACTTTGAAACCCAATTAGGCCCAACTGTGAGGGCTAAGCTGCTGCATCACTAGCCTATTAATGTGCACTAATATGTGGGTCAGAAGTTATAGAGAAGGTCGGCCAAGACCCCTTTATAAAGGGTTAAAACAGCTCCCACAATTCATTTCCCAATTAGAACACACAAAAATCAGATTGCTCT